>JARLTB010000046.1:5362500-5525000 GCA_030141615.1 Unio pictorum
ACACATTTTACCATAAAAACAGGAGGGCCTTTCCATAAATGGTCTGCGAAGATCAGCGGAAAGAGCACCCTCCAAAAAAAAAAAAAAGTAACTCACAAACTCAACTCCATATCTGACCCTCGAACTAAGGCCGATATTCATGGTTCAGAAAGGCAATCTGTTATAATATACTGTTCGTTAGAGTCCTGATATAATGTGCTTTTCATCAAGCAGTCTTTGACGTGTCTGCGCTGCACCAAACCGTAAAGCAAGAATTGCGCGAATTTGTACTGCTGGGACAATTTGTACTGCTGAGACAAGTCTGAGACAACTTTGTATGCTTTTTAATTGAATCTGCCTTGTTGCATATAAATGATGTAAAAGTGTTTTAATCGTAGTAAAATCTTAATCTCCCACATAATGTAGATCTTAAAGCGCCGATAAAACTTCTTGTTCCGCTAACTTTGGAAATTATTAACTACTTTAGTAGGGTATCATTTTTTAGCATGAAATTCGAAACGGAGCTGAAGCCTGTACAATTATAAACGATGCAGACATTAAAAAGAGATTCATTTTTTAAATCCCCAAAGTTCTATAACTGCAACCAATTTCTGTTCAAATGCAGACATTATATGCTGCGACCTTGAGCTTAAACTGGCTTTTTGAAATTAAAAGGTTGTGAGAATACGCTTAAAGTTTAATAATACGCATTTAGTTATGATGGTCTAAGTGGATAGAGTGTTATCCTCGGATGCGGAAGGTCATGGGTTCAAACCCTGGCCGAGTCATGCTAAATACGTATTAAAACAATGGTACTAGCAACTGTCTTTTTTCGCTCAGCATTAAGAGGTTAGTGTTGGGTTTGGTCTGCCTGGTGTCAAGATATTGTGAATGGGTGGGACATGATGTTACATGTCTGCAGCATCATGTTCCAGTGCGAGACATCATTATAACTGCCACACTGCAGACATCGTGGCGATATAACTGGAAAATTGATATAGCTACGTTAAAAATCCATATCAAACACACAGACACGTGCACACACGCACCATCCCCCCCCCACACACAGACACACACAGACATGACCCCCCACACACACACACACATAGAGCTTGCTGCGATAATAAGATCTGACATACTACCCAGTGGTGACGTAGCACTCTTGCAATTCGCGCTTTTTTAGCCGATTGTATATATATGGTTATTGTTTGGCTTCCTGAATACGCTGTTATTTGGTAAGATGGGTCTAGGTCAGGCACGTGTTGTGCTAGAATAGTACACAATCTATACATATTAAATTAAAGTAATAGGCGTAACGGGAAATCATTTTGTAATTATATTTCAGGAGTCAGTCCATCAGCCATTACATTATAGGATAATGGCCATACCGTCTGTTTCAACAGTTGTAGAGTCAGAAAATATTTAAATTTAAGAAAGACTGTGTTTTAACTATTACACACTAATTCAGTTTCGATAACATATCGGCCCATTGTGTCCGGTACGTGATATGACAGAAATTTCCAAACATAACACCGGGGACCAACTGTCACCTCGTAGTAAGGGGTCAAAGGTTCAGGACCCGGTCGCTGAATTATCAAGGTTCCGAAAGTTTCTGTGCAGGTTCACTTCATTTCTTCTTTAAAACTTCGAAAGATCCGGGTTTAATTTGTTGAAACTAATTACGTTTTGCCTGATGTGTAAATCTTTATGTTTTTCTTTATAAAGACACACAATTCCGTGCTTCGTTCAAAATTGAGTTAACGGTTGATAGAGTCTTAGAGTAAAACAGAATTTAAAAATATACATTATGTGTAGATATGAATGAGTTTTATTCTTACTTTTAAACCAGTCGTTTTGATTATATCAAACAGAGGCATATAATTTAATCGAAGGCTGCAGAATAATGTCGCAGCTGCCAAAAGAAGCCGTGAAATTATCACAGCATATCAGAAGCTGGTCTTCGTTAACGAACATTTTTCATCGTTTGCTCTCCCGGTAAAACTAACTAGGTAATACAGTTTGCGCCAGTTAATTAAAACAAATATGTTTTTGAGCAAACAATTTTATTTTGTGTGTAATGTAAGCGTTTCTGTGAAAATAAACAAGAAATAAACTGGAAATTGCATCAACATTTGTGAATAATACGCATAAACCACGATTCAAAAGGATTGCCTTTTTATTAGCTATCCTGGCGTCACTAGTTCACTTTCGTATTGAAAAAAGAACCCCCTTAATTTGGAGATCAATGCGTTTCTTCGATTCCAAACGTTTTGGTGATTGTGATTCTTAATAGCTTCTAGTTCCATCTGATGAAAATCTTTAAGTACTGTCTTATTGGTCTAAACATGTCAACATTTCAATTGATAAGCATATGAAACGGTAAAATTGTCAAGCAATAATTTGAAACAATTTATTTGCCAACTCTATAATTTGTGGACAGCTATAAAACACGGCAACTACGATTACCAACTGTTTTAAAATAACGGTACCAATGCATGATAACAACATTTGGGTCGGTTTCCTTATATGTGCGATTTATTGGTTAAACTATATTTATGAATAGGTAGGATAAATGTTATTGTCCACGTATGCGTGTGCGTGCGTGCGTGTGTGATTTTTACTTTTACATAGCTTAAACAATTTTCACTATATATCGCTTCGATGTCTGCAGTGTGGCAATTTATAGTGACTACATCACTATAAATTGCCGTCGACATGTAGAAGGATGTCCCACCCAGTCACATTACCCTGACACCAGGCCGACAGATCCTAACACTAACATTTAATGCCAAGTCCCTAGCGAGGCAGCAGTTAATACCATTGTTATGTCTTTTTTTTCATATATGTAGTGATATCATTGTTGTGAGCCTCGTTGCTTTTTTGTTGCTTTTTATCAAATAAATTGAAGTTACCTTTTGGATATTTTAAGTAAACATTCGTTTATGTCAACACATACAAGTTTGGCCGGTGATTCGCACTTCAGTTGTTTGATAACAGAAGAGTGTAAATGTCAGCTTTATATTCTTCATAGCTATTTCTCTATTGGTATATTTGTTCATCTGTTCGTCTGCGTCTGTTCGTCTATATATTACATAGATAGTTTTCGCGTAATATAATTTGAAGTTTTCTTTGTAAGATTAAATGAGTTAGTCAACAAGTCATTGAAGGAGATGTAATGGTTATATCGTTATTATCAATATATAATAGATACACTACTTAAATATTATAACGACAGCCATTATACCTCTAAAGCACCAAGTCATGTCCGATCACATGTCAGTTCCGAATATGCCTCAGATACAATGCATGATATAAATTTTAAGCCAGATGAGAGCTGACCAATTGCCATTCACCCTTCACGCGAGATGTCAGAAGTTCAAGGCCAAATATGTTAGGTTCAACCCTCTCTCTGTATACGAATTTTTCTATCTCCAAATTAGGCTTTTTTTGCGGTAAGCTTGAATGAATCAGATTAAACTTGTTATGTAATGGTAGAAATTTATGAATATTTAAGACAATTGAAATTCATTGTCGTGCTATTGATGTTGTGCATAATTAGCTCACGTTTTATATAGAACAAAAGACAAGAGGCTCAAGTGAGACAGAGAGTGATCAGCAAAGTGACATCAACTCCACCCCAACTTTATGGTCAATAACTCTGCCATAGAAAAGCTTTTTATTCTTTGGAAATAAAACGGTTGTAATGGATGACAGATTGGCATCCTTTGTGCAAACGAGAAAATTCTTTTTCGGAATATTTTTGTCAAACATGGAATATATTCGGAAGAAGAATTCAATTAAATGTTTTGATTTATATTTCGAATAACCTTTACTGTTTTTGACCCTTCTTTTGTTAACAGCACTCATATTTGACAGGGGATTTGCATCGTTTTGTACGTATTTAATGGCAGGTCAAATTACCCTCTGCCTTAGCTGCAAAGCTGTTTGACTTTTGTTATTTTTATTAATAAAGGCCATATTTGACGGCTGATAGGTATTGTTTGGAGAAAAAATAAGAATAAAAAGAACATATGAAAGTCATGCATGCACCAATACATGTTAATTCAACTTCGTTTAAAAAATTCAGTCGTTTTTCAAATTTAGTAATGTCTCTCATGTTTTAGGCCGAGTCGGCAACATCTACAAGTAAATATAAATATATCATGATTGTTTCCCCTGGAATTGAATATTCGTATGTAAGACTATGCATTCAGGCAAACGTTTGTGTACTTCTAATGGCATTAAACCCTACTACTAAAACAACAACAACCATCTTGTAAAAATGTATGAAAATGTCGCATCGTTACGACGTTAAGCTGACAGTGAATAACTGCAGGTGATGTGGAAATTGGCAAGCGTTTATCATAGACCGTTAACTGTTGAAATTTCCGTATCCTAATTGGTTGGTGTTATTTGTATCTACATTGTGAGTCTTACTTCTCTTCATGATTGTAGATTGTAACGGTCATTCGTAAACAACGTATTACATATATATGATTGTTGGTTTTACTTTAAGATAATGACTATATATAAACAAGATGTTTTCTCTGATCTGAGATCAGGACTTTGTCTTTTCACCTTGAAATGTTTTTTTTCTGCCTAACTTTTATCATGGTATTTACTTAAATTTACGTTCAAGGCCTGCGCTAAACTGCGAATATCTTGGGCAAATGATCCACATCCAAACTATCTTATTGTGTTCGAGATTGTTTTATTTTATAAATATGAAGTTTGGGTTGTAAACTAAGTCTTTTTTTCCTATCTTAACAGCAGTCTTTGTAGAATAGCTTTTAGTTATGTTCAGTTATAATTAGAGAGGAACCATTAATTTCAATTAATCATTGAAATTACAAAGAGTTCGTTAACTTTTGGAATATAACACTATTTTGGGATTATTGTGAATTCATTAAAAGACATTCTGGATTATATCATTGTGATACATTAAGACTGTTAGTATATGAACCTCTTCAAGACTGTAGGCACATCAGCACATCCAAACTTCGTTGAATTAATTCGAAAAATTATATCCTTTTGGAATTGTGATACAATATAAAGGATTATTATGGACTTTATCTACAATACAGTGAGTTCCTCATAAATTTTCACTTTGTACACACAACAATTAAATTACATGTTGAATTTTACAAAACGTGGTGGTTTGGTTTTTGTGTTATTTAGTTTAAGACGATAGACTCATGACATTATTCAATGAAATCGTTCGCGTAATAGTGGCGTCTTCATCAAAACGCTAGTTTAGACCGCATCTTTGAATTTCCGTACCTTTTTCAAAGATGCAGTAAATTATATCCATGATTCCCACCACCACCACCCAAAAATAATAAAATACAAAATTAAACTGTAATAATGGACAAGATGACATGGATGACGTATGTATTCTTTCAAAAGAAAACTTTAAATTTTGTGTGTGATGTTGTGCTGCAATTTAATGCTGCCTGGAACTGTTAATATTCAGTTAGGCGAGGATCGACATCAATGAATTGAATTATATTTGATTAAATTAAATTAACTTGACCCACAGTATTGTAGTAATGATGCCCGTTTCTTTGCTGATAATAAATTATATTAAAAATTCTTAGACTTGCGTTATGTCAATAAATATATATTACGATTTTATTAATAAAACCTAAAGTATTTCTAGGTGTAATTACCTTAGCATAGATCAATGCTGGTGGAAGATAGGTAGCTAAGGGCCATATATTTCCCACCTGTTGATAATCTCTTGATGAGAGGTTACATGCATATACTGAACATACATTGCCTATTCTGCACGCCGAACATGCTGGTCGTGCCACACAGATACTCCGCCAGCAGCTACACGAAATGGTGGTGGTGGTGGGTGTTTAATGGAATTTAATCAGCATTACTTGTCTTTTTACACACAAGCAGCAATACATAAACATTGTTCATTATCTTTTTACCTGATATCATAAGAGCTTTGTACGTTGTGAGATTTCAAAATATGGTTTCAAATGAAAACTGGTAATAATTCCACCATTTACCGTACGCCATCTTCAGAGTCAAAATTACGCTGTGAAATACCATATATGCAACACATAAGATTTGATTTTAGAAAATAAATAACTGATTGAATGTTTCGCAAATTGTGCCTGTTAAACATTTTTAATGTTGTACTGTAATCCATTTCGAAAAAAAAAATCAAAAGCGTATTTAAACTCACCAAACACTGTATACACGCGCTTGTCGTATTTTACATACGTATATGTAACATTAATTAATATGAATATTACAAGAATTTTACCTACTACATAGGTGAAGTCAAATGAAGCATCTGTAAACATATTAATTTGATCGCTCACAAATTGTATTGATCATTACATTTGTAAACTAGTTTTGCGAACAGCTGACACAATTAAAACTTCTTTAATTACTCAGAATTGCGATTACAGATGGAAAAGGAACAAAATACAATTCTGATCTAAAATTATTTCTTGATCAAGCCATCATTCCCTGGCTGTTCCGATTTATATCTTAAATATCCTTTGAAATACATCAAACGATATGTCGAAGACTAACTCTTCGATAATGTATGTTTATTATATGTTGATTAATATTATATATATATATATATATATATATATATATATATATATATATATATATATATATATATATATATATATATATATATATATATATATATATATATATACTATAAAAAAAAATGTCATTTAAAGTGTTGGTATAAAGCAATTTGATTATACCAATACTATACCAATAAGAAAAATACGTGAAAATTAAAATTGCGTAAACATTGCGTAAACATTAAACATTGACATCGAAGGGGAAAGCGGAAGCGGAAGCGTCCCTTCACAAAGACTTTTCGGGCTATAACTATATAACCAGATTAAGAAGGAGAAAAAAATACCTGCTGCAATTACATGTTAAATAGTAGAACCTGCATTTATGTATGTATATGTATTATTATTATTATTATTATTATTATTATTATTGTTATTATTATTATTATTATTATTATTAATATATTCTCACTATTATTATTATTATTATTATTATTATTATTATTATTATTAATATATTCTCACTATTATTATTATTATTATTATTATTATTATTATTATTATTATTATTATTATTATTATTATTATTATTATGTATAGAAAGAATCTAATCTAGCGAATTTCGCATGATTTGTTATTTGCCAAGTAAAGACTGGCAATCTTCGTTAAACTGAAATTAATGTATAATTCTCAAACCTTCCTTAGTGGGTCTTTTACATTTGTACTTATCCGTTTCTTGGTCTAATACTAACTTCTAATGTCATATCATTTATAAGGTATATATATCTCACTTAGAATATATATGTTAATAGATATAGAAATTAGAGACCGCGATGCTTCTAACATAGTAATGGGTGTTAGTGGCCTACAAGGGCTATGTGTGGAAAACAGCAAATCTAATTTCAACTGCAACATGTCTACCAACTGATAAATCGAAGTCAATCGTAGTCAAACAAGGACGAGAAGACGCAAAGTTGCCGTCAGTCATGGTTAGCCAAAGCTACTGGACTAAATACCGACAAAACAGGAATAAAGTAAATAACATGTAAAAGCATGCAATAAGCAATATTCAGACAATCTTCATGCGTACCATTCTAATTCTAAGAAAAAAAGTTCCAACACATTTTTAAAAATTTCGCTTTGAAAAACACAAATTCTTTAAATTATATTTCAATTTCAAAGTTATAAGTAATAATGTTTGTTAAGGCATTTATAAAATAAAAGAAAAGAATTACTTACTAAATAAGAATCTTACTTCAGTTTCAACCATTGATGATTCTAATGTTTCTTTACCAATTTTCCAAACAAAAGATGTTGTAATTTCCTAAATGAAATTACAATTTCTGATATTCTTAAACATATATTAATTATTAAATAAATTTCTGTTAGTAAAGGTACTGAGTCTGATTGTTTAAATCACAGAATGTTCAAAGACGCAAGACCAGAAATAGGATTACCTTTAATGTGGTTACCGGGAATACAATATTAAGATGGGTGGACATCGACACATTTGCATCCCAATCTTAACACAAAAAAATGTGATTTACATAAAGTTTCTAATTATGCACCTATATCTCTAAGTAGCTATGCAGTGTAGAAAAACGCATTCTGAATGAAACACGTGTAAAATTTTGTTTTGTTTTCTTTCTTTTTTTATTTTTATAAAACGGTCGCTTTAACAAATATCAACATGAATTCATTCGTAGTCAAACCACTGTTTAAAGAAAAATACTAATTGAACTGAATCTTTGCAAACATAAAGCAATTAAACGTGTTCATTGCAGAATTACTTGCACAAATGCACTTAGAAGCAGCATAAATATTGAAAGGACTTCTACAATAATGTGTAAGCACTATACTTTAAAACGGTAATGCCTTTCAGTCTAGACGAATAAGAAAAAATTATTGACACTATGTAAACTTGCAAATTGCCAATCCTGGACTGTCTTATAGAATTACTCTTCCCTCCGTGTCTGAACAAACACATCATAATCTTCGACGTTCAAATAATTCTACTTGCAATTTCACGCTTTGTTCAGCTAAATCGTTTTGTATACCCTTAACAGTCTTTAATAAGACACCCAAATGTAGCATGTGATATGGTGTTTTAAAAACATGGTCAGCGAAATAAATTTTTTACTATGAACTACTCAATATCCTAACACTATTTCTTGTACCACATGATACAATATTAACCGTGGCAATTGATCGGTATTTGATGGATATAAATTAACTAAAACAAAAACATTATTGCTGAAAATTAACCTCAAAATCAGTTTTTGTAGCTAATACATTTAAATTTAAATATTTTTTTCTTCTTTTTACTCATTTGTCACTCACTCGCCTATAATTCCTATTAAAAGAATTACTATTCGTGATATAATTTACGGTTACATCAATTTATATAAAAAAGCAGATGGTGATATGGTTCATCCATTTAGTTCGATTTAATAAATATATACACATCATCATCTTGAACCTGAAGCAAACATATAACGTAATTTCAACCTATGATTGCAGTAGAAATAATGATGTAATTTAAAAGTTTGGGAAGTGATTGCTTCTGAGTTGCTTTCGAAGTTATTTAGGTCTCACCAGAAAGAGTCGATAATGTTCCGATTGATCTTGCATGTGCTAGAAGCAGACCGAGTGTGGCAATATAATGCTGCTGTTCGCACCCCGAGTGGCCGAGTGGTCTAAAGCGCTCTCCGTTACGGATCACTGCCATCTCAACTCTGTCTGCGTGGGTACGAGTCTCAGATTCGGCCAATGTGGGTATGTGAGAGAGCTTGCCGGTAGCTTCTCGTGGGTCGGTGTTTCTTTCTGGGGGATTTTCCAGGGTTCTTCCTTCAACATTAATACTGGCCGCCATGTATGGGCCATCGTTTGCTGAAAAACGGCGTTAAACCCTACAACAACAACAACAACAACAACAACAACAATAATAATACTGCTGCTAGGCTGCTAATATTAAAAAACGCATTGTGAAACATTCGCACATACAAACAAGTCATAAATGTGTCCGCAATTATCTTTCCTTGTAGGTTTCTTCATTCCATTATATAGAACAATATCGACCTGACTTGATATCGAATGGAACACATAAGTCAATTCATCCTTCCCATTGTTCATTCACTGTTAGAAACCGACCTGCCCAATTAAAGCGTTCAGATGCACCGAAAATAAATTGTTAATGGATTGATGATTGTTCTATAGTGTCGGTTCTTTTTATAACTAAGGTGTACCGGGAAAATATCTAGCGTGGAAACTTGAGGAATTGTATTGTGGTGAGAGTGTGTTTATAATTGTTTCATGTAGATATAATTGTTTTGATGACACTGTCCAGTCTTATAAAATGTATGGCATGAGTTCGTAAAACAATTTTCGTCAGAATCAATAGAAAACATGTCCTCTTTCTAAATGCTAGATAAAGAACCTTTCTAACCTCATGAGTCCGTATAAAGTTTACGTCATTTATTGATATAAATATTTCCTCTTCCAAATGCTTGACCTTTCAAAATCACGTCGACTGTATTTCGTCTATTTCTTTAGTGCTGCTAAGCATGTTGAAAACTATATCTTTAGATGTTGCTAAACATGTTGCCAACAAAATCTCTTTATATATAATCAAAATGTTCATGACTGACTCACTCTTTGAGTTTCTATACCTTTTGACAAATCATGTGGTATGGTATGACACATTCTGTTTGCGTTTTAAAGTATAGCTACTACTGATGCACCTTCAAGTCTGAAAAACGAAAGAAAATGAACGATGGAGAGAGAAAGAACCTTGCTACTCTCTGTATTTTACAAATTTTTATTTTACAGTGACTTTTTCGTTCACAAAAAATATTATCCATGTAGTAATGCTTGACAGAATAAATATAGCGAAGTACAGATTCTCCAATAAAAACAAAGGAATCATTTAGTTTCCAGATGATTATGTTAGGTAGGTTGACCTTTGACCCCGATCACAAGCTTACTCCTGAAATATAGGTACCTTTAACCTTTGATCACATGTTATGAATACCTTGCCCATGAGAATTGGTGACCTTTGAATCTCATAGCACAATTTAGGTCATAATGGTTCTTGACACTCATTAGAAACTTCTTTTGTCTGTTATTATTAGACCACCCCGGTGGCCTCAGTGTTTAGTGCGTCTGCCGCGGATGCGGGACGTTGCGAGTTCGAAGCCCGGTCGAGTCATACCAAAGACTTATAAAAATGGTACTTACAGCTGCCTCGCTTGGTGCTCAACAATAAGAGGTTAGTGTTAGGACATGTTCGGCTTGGTGTTAGGATATTATGACTGGCTGAGACATCATGATACATGTCTGCGGCATGATGCACGAATGCTAGACATCACTATAAACTTCCATTAAATTTATTTTATTGGCAAGAATACATTTTAGAATATAAAATGTTCCGCAGAAGTAATGAAGCAGAGAGAGAGAGAGAGAGAGAGAGAGAGAGAGAGAGAGAGAGAGAGAGAGAGAGAGAGAGAGAGAGAGAGAGAGAGAGAGGAGAGAGAGAGAGAGAGAGAGAGAGAGAGAGAGAGAGAGAGAGAGTGAGAGAGAGAGAGAGAGAGAGGAGAGAGAGAGAGAGAGTATGTAAATATTGATCTGAATTATTTCCAAAAGCGATATCGCCACTACGACGATGAAAGTTGTAACGCCACTAGCGATATAATATTTTTCTTCTTAAATAACTTATTATTACTGTATGACATATACAATCAAAGCTTAATACATTCGTATATCTAATTAGGACGCTTACTGTGTAAATCTATCTTGCATTGATGGTTTAAAAGCTCAAAGGGAAGACCAAAGTTACTTTTATCCATATACGCGGTAAGCATGTGTCTGATTACGGAATGGCCATGACAGGTAAATCAATAGGAACGTGATTATCTGAAGTGTACCGAAGGGTCTCTGTAGGGTAAAGGTCAAGGGGTGAAATAAGGACCCTCTGGAAAGTTTGTGGGTTTGCTTGTTAGTGATACCAACTATAAGCCAGTTTGACACATGCTCATAGAAGAATTGGAATCTTTGTGCTCATTCCTTTGCTCGCTATTCCGTCTGTCTGTCAATCCGGTTTCGTCATGTATTTGTCCGTTTTTGGACGTTATGTTGCAACTGTTGATTGTTTAGCTAATTGTATAAACTGCTATAGTTTTCTACATTTAATTACTTGATTGTATCAATAATATATCCTCTTACCAATCTCTCTCTCTCTCTCTCTCTCTCTCTCTCTCTCTCTCTCTCTCTCTCTCTCCGAATTAAAAGCTATTCCTGTTTATATAAGCTATGGCATAAATTGTTGCATTGCTATGTAGAAATACTTCTACTAGTATTGCAAATACTAGGAATACTAATAAAACAAGTACCGCTACTGGCAGTTATGTTAGTGACTGGAATACAGACAAACAGAAAGACAGATAAATATAACTGAACTGCCGTAATAAAGACGTTCTATACAGGCGGCATGATGAATTCACGTCAGGAGTTTAATTTCCCATTTCTGTCGGAATAAAAGGAGGTCACTTTTAATATGGTCAGAAATTGTTTCTGTAGTTATTTATATTATAGGAATGAATGTTTGGGATGTAAATTTGATTTCGTTCCCGTGAAAACAAAAACAAATCGCTTTTAAAAATTATATATATATATATATATATATATATATATATATATATATATATATATATATATATATATATATATATATATATATATATATATATATATATATATATATATATATATATATATATATATATAATGCATTTGGCAGGACGGTGGTCGAGCAATTAGGCAGTCTATCTAATAGGTTATGAATTAATTGAAGGCGGAAAGATATTGAATCAAAATAATTTCGGATAAAAGTAATACAAAAAATATTTTCGTTACACATGTCGCCTAGTACCGTCTGCCAATTAAGAAACAAATATCAAGAATATAAAGACTTGCAGTTTACATTTGTGCAAATACTTTAGAATAAAACATATGCTCATAAAAGCACTTCATGGGTTTAAAAGAAGTCAAAATATTATATTTTTATGCATTTTTAATCTAATTTGATATGAAGGCGAATGGTAGTTAAACATAAGTCATGTCAATTTTATATCGTTCTTGTAAGAATAAACGACAAAAATGCTGGACATCCAAAAAAGCGCCCTCAGCTCAACATCTGGGGCAAGTCCACATATAAATGTTCAGTTTATTTATAAAGAATAACGAGAAGATTGGTATACAATACATTGATTTAAAAAAATTCACTTGCAATAATTATTAATATAATAAGTGTTCAGCTTATTTAAAGAAATTCGCCTTGTAGAGCATGGTCACTAACAAGCAAACAGAGCGAGGTTATATTACCTAGCCAACCGAGCGATAACCTACTATTCTTGTATTTCTGGCTGATGTTATTTCGTGGCCTTGGGTTTTACGCGCATGTCACAAATGTGGCATGTGAGGTTATCCTTCTACAAATGGAATGAAAACAGTTTATAATGTAAATTACTGGACTACGGGTCTTGCATGTAAACTAATCATGCAATCTGTAAATGAAACGTATCAAATAATTACAATACATCATAAAGTTCATTTGCGGTTTGCAAACAAAAAAGTTTTAATCAAGTCATGCCATTTTATTCAAGAGTTCTGTAATAAAAGCCTCTAAAGCCCTATTTATCTCTATCCGTTTTTACCACCATTTTTGTTCAGCTGTTTGACGTCTGAAATATTTTTCTCATCGTTAATGTACTTCGCAAAGCCTGGACTAGAATTTCAAAATTCAAAGATGATTTCGACAGGTTTAATGTATATAGATCAAATGTTTTAAATCAATAGAAAGTATACAAGAGTTAAAGAATCAGAATTATTGATTTAGTAAAAATAAAATTATATTCAATTTGTATTTCAACAAAGTTCTGGACTTAATCCATTAAAGAATTACATTATTTCTCTCAAATAGTAAATGTTTAATTAACCCCTTCTCCAACATGCAAAACTGGCGTCCATCATTATCAAGCATTTTGACCTTGTGCAAAAAAATCTCTTCCAATATTTGTGGTATTTTATCAACAAAATATTGTATTAGTAATGTAACTAGGTAAAGAAACATAATGCAACACCTTGTCTGAATCTATACTTTGAAACTTTCGATTCCATTTGTCTTTCGTCAGTAATACTATCAAACATGCATTTCCGCACATTGATTCAATATATACAATACATAAACACTGTACCTTGCTACAAATCGCGTTTTATATACATGTACTTGAGTTGTAACTTTTTTAAATATCTATTCTGATATTTCCAAATAATAGGATTTTTTTTATTATTACTAATATGCAATCTATGTATGTTTCTTGCAATTCATTCCAAGATTGAAAGAATAATGTTTAGTTGTTCGTAAGGTTTCTCTTATTATTTTGGATAGTGATCGCAACGTCGGCGAAGAAATGTTGAGAATCTCTGCTTAAATGGATAGTTGTACTGGCAATTCGGAGGTTAGATATTAATATCGCTAATTGATAGCATAAATATGGTGTTTAAATATTTTCCTCAATTTAATTGCGGCGTTTCTATTTAAACATAAGATGTTCTTGAATAAAATAAGATTGGTAAACGTAAAACCCTCAAAATATCTTCAGATAACGTTATATATACTGACAACCGATCCAAATGAATAATGTACGAGTTGTATAAAAGGAGATGAAAGCATTAGGGTGCATCCTATCTGCTGTGTTACCATTTCAACTAGCAAATCAAGCTAGTTTGAAGTTATATATTTTCTTATTACCCTACCCCATCAAATTTCATCGAAATGTGTCAGTTGAGGTGTCCCAATTTAGACAGGGGTCAAAAGTTGATGATGAGACTTATCTCTAACCACCAAAATATTATCAAAATCTTGCATAACACGTCATAGCACGTGCAACCTGTCCCACGACTACTACACGTGATTACAACAGCTTGAGCCCTATATATAAGATTCCTTTTCGAAATCCTTACATATCCTAATTCGGATCTTCAGAAGTGCTTAACTATGCAGGCCGTATGTATTTTTCTTTGTCTTTTATCTGTTACCTTCGGGCAACAGCACAACTTGGCAGACCTGGCTCAGGGTCTCGGCGCAACCACCTTTGTTGAATTGGCGACAGAGGCTGGGATGGTTGATATACTAACAATGGGAGGTAAGGATTAACAAATGTATTTCTCTGATCATGTTTGCAGATTTCGAGATATATAGCACTAAGATCTGCGTTACTGTGCCCTTCGAATCGATGGACGGTATGGTTTGATCGTTATATTAGAAATTAGAAGAAACAAGATCTGAAGATAACTGAAGAAATCTTGTATCATAATATATCGACCTTTATGTCACAGGGCAAAAGGATTCCGATGTACCATATGAATCTATGATGTGGGATTGTTCCATACATGGAAATATTTAAGCGTTAAAGTAACTATTAAATTATTCAGTTGTATAATTTTAGCACCTTGTGCATTGCCACTCTTCTTTCGTTGGTAAAAAATGAGAAATTTGTTTTTGTTTTCGCTGACAACTGCACGTAAACATCGATAATATTTGATCGGGTTTTATCGCCGTGTGAATTCGCTTCGTGATACAAAGAGACCAGCTTCAACGAAACACTTTGAAACGTGTTCGTTCACTAATACTTATATTCCTAGCACGAATACTTTACATTCGTGCTTGTTAGATTTCCAGGAATTCACGTAATCCTTGCATGTTATAATTAAGTCCTATGATACATTTAGCAAAGAGGCAATTTGTTTTCTAGTATTTCGGATAAAATTATTATAAAATAATTCCTTGTAACTAAATATAAATGTGCTGATTATCCCGGAACCGGAACTATTGAATAAAGAGTAATTTGCAGATAATCAGAGTTATGGCAGAGTCTTTACGAATCGTATCAGATCCAGGTTTAGATGCTCTGTTTACTCTGCATCTTCTCTAGCCATGGTTTCAATGTGTTAAACCTATCGCCACCTTGGCGGATCGAGCAGATAATTTGTGTGCTTCTGTTATCTGAATTTCATTGGATCCGGCAGCAAGAAAACGCTACCGATCAATATTAAGTTGTCCACATTTCAACACTGTTCCTACATGGCCGAGACCAGGGGAGCACACAACTTGAATGGATGATAAATACGCACTTTTCCTGTGTTCGTCCACGTTTGCACAAATACACCTAGAATGGCTTCCCTCTCGCACATATTCATACTTACGACGTTAAATTTCCATAGTATACTGTTTAGGCCCATTCCCCCCCCCCCCCACACACACACCATTTGCATCCGATGTACATTGCACCACGCTGTTGTTTAGTTAGCATTACATAATAAAGGAGCCAACGCATGAAATCCAATATAAGACGCTAGTACAAAGCACCGATAATATCTGTTCGATTAGACAAGGTGTAGGTAGTGTTATCATATCGGAATCTTGGCCTGTGAAGATATTTTCTCTGAAGCAATTCAGCATGATTGATGAGTACTCAATATCAATAATGTTTTTAAATTGGATGACTTCGTTGCAAAACGAAAACTAGCATGGAGATATTTATAAATGAAGCATATTCTAGATTTCCATTCACCTTTTTTAATTACAGCTATTTCAAGTAATGCAATTACTGCAAAAATTGTATAATACTCATATAATGTGAACTTTTTCTCATATAGGACCGTTCACAATATTTTGCCCAACCAATGAGGCTTTTGAAAATCTTCCTGGAGATGTCATGGAAAGAATGAAGACAGATAAACAAATGCTGATGGATATGATGAAGTACCATCTAACCAGCGGCATGATGATGTCGTCTCATTTTACAAACGAGATGATGGTTGACAGCATGATGATGATGGACGGCATGCCTGTTGGTATCCGTATGAATATGTACATGCACGGAATGGTAAGGAGTTTTCCTTATATTTCTATTGGTACTCTGCATTTTTTCACTGAATTATTTGTAAATCCGGAAATTTTTAAGTATCTTTTTCTTGGCTCATATCTTCAAATTTATTGATGCAATGAACTTAAGGTCTCTGATTTACAAAACAAAACCGTACAATTGTCTGTCTGTGATTTTATATTTCTGCAAAACGCCTTATGAAAGCAAATGTAGTATTGATATGAAGTTTTATGTCAGCGTAATGCGGTTAACATAAAAGCAAATATGACAGTTATGCATGGCTTCAAGAAATCCTGACCTATATTTTCTTTTGAAGTTATGTTAATTTCATTATCTCTCCTTGTATCAGTCATTTAGTTAACGTTAAGGGAATGACATGGAATGAAAACAATTTCATAATGTAAAGTACTGGACTACGTTTCTTCAACGTGTTTTTGCGCTTTAAATGTACCACATTTACATGAATGAATGACTGAACAAAAACAAAATATTCCTTTCTCTGTTGTATATTTTAAAAGGAATAATGACCAATGACAAGTCCATGAAGTCAACCTTGTGTATATGAGACGGTACAAAATGGTACCATGTATCAAAATATGTTATTTAGTCTAATTCAAAAGTGTAAAGTTTAAGCTTATCCATAATGAGTGTTATCGTTTTTCTTGAAAACATCATCGCAGAAACGTGTATTCTTATTTTTATCTCACCTTCAAAAGAATTGTAACAAAGCAAAACAAGAACAAAAAAATAAACAAAGCATAAAAAGAAAGCAAGCAAATAAGTAGAAGTAAAATCAAAAACAAATTTAATTTGTAATGCTTGAATCAGCAAATGCAGTGTTATAAGTAAAATTTTGCAAGTTTATGTCGTTAAAATGAAACGCGACGATGGCCTAAATCGCATCTGAACACGAAGGAAACATATACAATTTGGTCTGTGCGTTAACGTTATTTACCGACGTTTCTGCGGATTAGTTTACGTAATCTTTTCCCCCAGAGCACTGGAATCGTGGTAAGGCATTAAAGACTAGAGAAGGCTAAATTACACTGTAATTTAAATGCTTGCAATTTATTTATGTATACTTCGGTTTTGTTAAGACGTCACGAAATATATGTATCAGCGATCCTAACTCGTCAAATCACTTATTTAATGCCCGAAGAAGTCAAAATTCCAGCAATCTGCGACCATATTTTATAAATCAGTTATGCCTATGATGTAATTTTTAAGAAAAGATGAATCCCTTATCAGAGTGGTTAATGGAATACTTTTGCTTGTATTTCCTTTTCATCCTAAAATTAACAATACTTACCTATATTTAAACACGTTTCTGATGCCATTTATTGCAGCTTATGACAGCTAATGGAAGTCCTATAATTAAAGCAGATCAGATGGCCACTAATGGTATTATTCACATGGTGGACCGAGTTATGTTCCCAATGCCAATGAAAAGCATTCCTGAAGAATTCATGGAACCGGAACTTAGCTATTTAATGACAGCAATCAAAACAGCAGGCTTTGCGTCATCCCTAACAGGTAAAATAACAAAAGAGCAATCATTAAATCATAATATTGATCAATTATCAAATTCTATCGAATAATAAATCAGACAAGGTTGATTATTTAATCAATTAATCAATCGTTGATCGAAATGTTTTAACATCGATCAATCAGTTAATCAATGTAGTGTTCCAAGGTCGTTCAAGAAGTTAACCAGTTCGCTATAATCTTAGAAACAAAATTAGACAAGTCTGGAAGAAGGAGGTGTGGGAAACTTACATTCTCATTCCGTTAGAGTATGTTATATAAATGTTCCCGAAATACAGGAATAAATCTTACTCCAAGCTATTTAAATGCATCCCACATCAGTTCTGACATATTTTCTATTTACAATTAGAGATATGTACGCTGCTCACGGGAAGAGGTTAACATTATTAATCGTTATTTTACTATTTCAAATTAAAATTATGATTCTTGTATTTAATATAATCTATTATGTTTGGTACTTTCTTTAGTCTAATTTCAAACTCTTTACCGTCTCAGTCAGTAGGAAGTATGTGTCAAAACAAAGAAACATACCTAACTCTTTACTCAGATATAAATTTAAAACACTGAGGTACTTGATTTTGTTGCACTTGCTTGGCATTTTAATTTATCAATTTTGGAAGAAATTATATGTTATGCAGAAGAGTTTGAATTGGACACAACCGAAAAGTCATAATAAATGCAAGATATATTAAATATAAAACACATGGAATAACAGCCACACAGCGAGCAAACAAAAGCTGTCATGTGTACGTTATTGATCGCAATAATGTATTTTTCTTTTGTCTAGAGAGGCCATATGGTAGTAAAAGCAATTCATTATTTACATAGACTTCATCTAAATGAGCAATCAAAGAACTGAAATATATCTTTTCACAATGGACACTTTACGAAAGTTTGTATTCTAATTGATCTTGCCCCATATTTAATCCTCACTGCCTCAGTTGTATATTATGATACCTTCAGACATTTTTGATTATGTAGTGTTTGTTATACGTCTATTCCTATCTTCCGTAATTACGCTTTGTAACATGAACTTAACTGAACCTTTAAAACGGTATTTCAAAAACACATCGCTGATAGCTAAGGGAGATGAACGGAGATTAATCCATCTTTGGAACGACCAAACAATGTAACGAACATTATAAAATCTACTTTAGTTAAGTCTTGACCTACATTTTAATGCTTTGTGGTAGTTTAAATCCAACATGTTTATTAAATTTAGGTGGACCGTTCACCATATTTGCTCCACCAAACGAAGCTTTCATGAAACTTCCTCCAGGTGAACTTCAAAAGCTGATGGCAAATAAGACCGCCTTAACAGGTAATATATGAATAAAACCTATGGGCGTCTACAGAATAATTCTAAGTCACCAACACTCTTTGTCTGCATATTAAATTCATCCTCCACCTCTGTTTCATTTAATAAAAGAATCCGATATCTAAAGCAAATTTTAATCCTATATTTTATTAACTTTGCCCTATTAACCTTTATTTCTTATTTAAATACAAATACAAAACATTTTTATTTTGCTTTTTATATTGTACTTGAAAATACAATATTTAATTTCACTGCAAGTGTCTTGTATGGAAAGATTGATGAAGTATGCTTTTCCAACTTTTTAAACATTTTTATTTTATCTAGATGACTACCGGTACATAGCTACATTGTTTGTAAGGGTCTATAACCAGAAACATTTTCGCATTTATACTTATTTTCTATATTACCAGAATTTTAATTCTCCTCAGAGTTTTAAAACCAAAATTATGTTCAACCCTACTACTATGTTACTACTAGCAATAACACGACCACGAATACTGCATCTACTGCTGCTACTATGACACAACATTTTATTTTATGTCTAAAAGTATATTTGCGATATAAATGTTTAAAATTGTTTAAATTATTCTTCCATCGTAATAATAATGTTATGGAACAAAATATAAATCTTGGAATGAACTGCCCTGCCTGATGAATACGGATGGGTATACACTATATGTGATGGACAGGTTGGTCTTAAATGATATGTATTACTCATGCTGTTTTCTGTTTAGATGTTCTCACTTATCACATCGTCGAGGGAACATTCTGGAGCGCTTCCTTTCATAATGGAATGTCCATTCCTACATTTGAGGGACAGAATCTGATGATTAATACCGATGGAAGTAAGAAACTCTTGGGGACTGCGCTTAAGTGAAAGAAAGCGATTACCACATACATACATACATACATACATACATACATACATACATACATACATACATACATACACACACACACACACACACACACACACACACACACACACATACATACATACATACATACATACATACATACATACATACATACATACATACATACATACATACATACATACATACATACATACATACATACATACATACATACATACATTGGTGACGAAAGTTAAAAGGTGATATAAGTCTATCATTACCATCTAAATTTTGAAGAATACCAAGGAACCTTGAAAACTATTGATCTGGTTTCCACTAGAGACCACAAGTCTAAATTGAATCTTAGATGTAGAATTCAGCACTTAGAGGTGATACAACATTTGGTTTTAGTTTTTCCAACCTGAAGCTAATTATGTCCTTACGATATTTGATTGGTCAAGTTTAGGTCATATTTCAACCAATCACGTGCTAGTTATACAATTACGTTCAAATCTAGACTTCATTTTCATTGTGGTAAAACACGATGTAAACACAAATTTAAACAATTTGAGTTTGGCACATTTTAAGTCCCGGTTATATTCAATCATTATCTGTTAAATATAAATCTGGAAAATGTACTAGATCTTAATTTAATCCTGAGCGTGAAATCAAACAATTTAGTTGGCAAAATTTAGGTCTGAATTATAATCGGTTAATTTATATTCAGTGTATGTTTAAGTATCAAAACATGTTTGTAATATTATGCCTTGGCAGCTGTCTAACTGACATAATGTTTTTTTTTTTCAATTTGCAGTGAAAATTATGGTTAACAATGCTGAAGTCATGATAACTGACGTTGCCTGTACCAACGGTGTAATACACGTTATCAGCAACGTATTAATGCCACACTCGATGTACCTTTCACCATTTTGAATATTGTTTATACATTTCCTCTTTCTATTATTTTTATTTTTGTACATGATTTTTTCATGTGAATAAATTGCAAATGAAATAATTACTTCTTCTTTCTTATTTAATTAAATGTACCGTTGACAAATAAGACAAGCTAACGTTAGAAATCTCTCTATGTTTCTCTGTCTGTCTGTCTCTCTGTATGATTATATATATATATATATATATATATATATATATATATATATATATATATATATATATATATATATATATTGTTACGTGCTTAGGCTCGAATAAGCAGCAACATAAAAAGAAGTGAAAATAAAAAGCTTGTAAAATTTAACAAACAATTTATTAAGTACAAATATTTTCATACAAGAAAATATTTAAGCTTACGGTTTTAGAGAATCAAGTCCAAAAGTTAATGCAAAATAATTCAAAATATAATCCACTAGTGGAATTGCAAGAGTCCTGATAATAAAATGTCCTAATAGTTGACGACGATGTCATTTGATTTAGTCAGTTCTTGTTAATGAAAATCTATCAGAACATATTCTTTTCCAGATAAATAATAAAATAATTCCTCTTGCTCCAAACGAATTGACACAATTTCCAGTACACGGTAATTAAAAATAACTCAAAAAGAAGACACAACTTAATATTATAAAAGACCAACTTCTACTGATCTGTTCTCTCCCAAACAATAATTTAAATACCTGTTTTAACATAAACAGGAAAGGGGTCACGACCTTCCAGAATCACTCAGAACAATCTCACGTTCAAGAAATCACGCAAACATCATGATCTAGAAAGATGTCCTTGTAATCAACCAATCATTTTTAAAATAAATCTCTCATGTGCTTGGAATTAACCAATCATTTTAGTAGCTTGTTTACTCTCTGAAGCAAGGTCATAAAATGAGGTTAACATCTGTTATTTACTTGTAAAGGAAATTTCTAGAAAAATTTCCCAATGAATGAATTTTTAATGTATATGCTTTCCCAATAGTATAATATGCATGGTAAAGCAAAAATGCTTCCTATCGTCTTTCTTATATATTTATGTTGCGTCATTTTTATTTCTAATTTATTGGTACACAGTTTCTGAGCTTCTTAGATTTTGGCAAATGCCCATAAGTTGTTTTATATATGATGGATCTTATGATGGTGTTTCAGTTGAGAAA
The DNA here is from genome assembly GCA_030141615.1 of Unio pictorum. NCBI lineage: Eukaryota > Metazoa > Mollusca > Bivalvia > Unionida > Unionidae > Unio > Unio pictorum. The sequence continues at coordinate 5,384,802 of JARLTB010000046.1, forward strand.
GCCACATACTGTGGTTCTAGTGGTACATTTGCAGTAACAAGAACACAATTTGTACCGGAATAATGTGATCTTGTATTTTAGCGATTTGTCTCATTTCATTACTGTTTTTTATATACCTGATGGAGTTTTTGCTCCTGTGAATGTAGTCAAAGTGCTTGAATATATATTTTTCCGTTACCAGCTTTTGCACGTCACTATATAAAAGGATTATGTTGATGTGCCATTTAACCCCATCCATACATTTAGCCTTAAAAACATGTACGTTTGCCCTCAGGTGGTTTTTAAAAAAATCATTTTGAGTAACAAATAGTCTATCATACATGTTCTTGAGTGACACCATCTATTCGACTAGCTCCAAACAGAAAGAATATCGCAACCTTTCGATTTCATCAGCATATATTATACATGTAATCATCGTCAAAATATACTCAAGCTTGTACGATCCCTAATTGTAAAGTATTTCCGCTGTATTTTCCCCTCTTCGCTTCCTCCATATAATAGACAACCGGGTCATCTAATATCCCCCGTCTGAATTTTAAATTACATAGATAAACATTTGCATAGATGTCATTATACCTTTGAGATCATAAACGTCTGGGCAATGTCTTACTGAAGCATTTCATTAATTGTAGTTGCCCGGTTGACCAAATTATTAATCCAGTCATGAGATCTAATGTTTGAATCACTAATTTCAATACGGGAGTCGTATTTACTTGTGATGTGTATTATGATTTCCATATATCTATACAGACAATACATCAGTCCATTTGCATTGATTTTGTACAAAATGTGCGCATTGTTTCCTGTAGCATTCCATTAACCCTTTCTATTGTAGGTTGTCTGAAAACATGGACGAATATTCATATTTTCTATCTGCAACTTCTCATTAATCTTGCGGTTGTAAAAATTATCTCATCCTATAAAATCTCTCTTCAAAGCAATGCAGATTAATAGTGTTATTACGAGTAATAAAGATGCAATATCTCAGTAGCATCGCATTCGTTTACTCTTTAATCTGAGTGACTATAAATCTAGAAAATAATATATTGTCATGATTAAAACTTTGATAAACATTACCTCGCTTTACATGAAAGTGCTAGCGGCGTGGGTGCAAAGACGAATGTATTCAGAAATTGTTCTTAAACATACCTGAAATATACTTCACAATCTTTTCCAAATGTGTCTGAATTCTATCAGGCATCTGTCAGAGCAGAAATTTTAAGAACCCGCTTTACATATCATTATAACGCATATCAGACCGACTAGGCAATGAATTTATCAAACTTTGGATATAATATTTTTAAAAAAAAATACATCATAGGCGAATAAGCAAACGATTGTGTGATAAAAGGAAATATCAACTGTATCGCAAACCAAAACCCACTAGCTTTGCTCTATTCATGTATATATGTTATTTAACGATGCAACAAATAAGAAAACTGCATCAGTTGCATTAATGTGGTCGAATGAACAAGTTGATAAACAAATGAGACTCAAATTTGGCTACAGCGTGTATTGTGATATGGTGTTATGTAATGTAGTTTAGATTCATTATGTATTTCTCTGTTAAAATGATCGTGATATCTTATACTACTTGCTTATATTTCTGCTTCTATTATATTATATTATATTATATTATATTATATTATATTATATTATATTATATTATATTATATTATATTATATTATATTATATTATATTATATTATATTATATTATATTATATTATATTATATTATATTATATTATATTATATATACGTGAAATTGAACATCTCGTAATCTTCTTCTTTAAACAAATACCAATATATCGTAAAATGTTAAAGTATACATAGTACGTACACGGTTACTTCCCTTTTTAGAGGTTGGTGGAGTGTTATTCAGGGACTGTTTTAACGCCGTCTATTCCTCTGTATATTATATGTTCAAATTCCTCCATGGTCTGTGTCGATGTCAAGACAGACATGATGGTATATGTTTGACTAGTTTTATTATGCCAGAGTCTTGTTTACAACTGTCTATTGGATTAAAATGCTTTTGAAATCATATAGAACATAACGAACTTTAGGTGCATGAAGGTATTTTTGAAAATTTTATTTTAAACCCTCTTTAAGCATTATATCTAGTGAGTTATCAGTCATGTTAGATAATATTATTAAATTTTTACTCGCTTTTAAAATGGCTCATTCAATACTTGTATACGAATTTTGATTCGCCTATGTGTCTCATATGACAACAATCACGACAAATCCTTTAATCCGCATTTGTGAACCTTTTATCTGCATCAAAATCAATTAATATTCCCATGTGACTGTCATTTTCTCTCTCTCTCTGTCAGTTTGAATGTTATTTACATTCTCCTTTGAATTACACATATACGTCGAATTCGGTTTCATATTCATCATAATCGTTTATTTTAAATGGGCATCCATATCTGTCAAAGTTCATATTTGTAGCGGCTATTTAGTGACATATGGTCTATTATCTTGAATTCCACAGCAAATCAGATCATATTTTATCTCGGCTGAGGTACATAGTAGTGTGTCCATTTTTTGTTCGTTCGTGTGTGTGTGTGTGTATGAGTGAGAGAGATAGAACGAATAACAATTTTAGCACCTTCTTTGTATTAATTTTTTGCCCCTTTGGGAGTGTGAAGTGGCAAATTTCAGTTGATCTATTAATAAACCATTAGGTGAAGCCAGATAGCCTTTAGTTAGATTTATGAAGACACGTCGTGCCAAAGAGAAGGATCTGTATAGTATGTATAGTAGGATGTGTCCGTTGTACTAATTAATCCGTGTTTGTTCAGCAGCCGACTGACCGCTAGCGACATTTTAAAGTTTCATTTCTCACGGAAAGTGTCAGAATTGAGAAAATGCAGAGATTATGCTACTGAAAACCAAGCATGTCATAATGACCATGACGTATGGGACTTTTAGAGGAAAGCGGGAGAAAATACATTTGATTCTGATTGGTCACGGTTAAATAAGGTGTGTGTTTTCACACGAAGATCGTTAGAACATAATAACGGCCTAGTGAAATTAAAGGTTAGTCTTGAAAATTTCTCTGCAAGGAGGACCAGTGGTAGAATTTTATAGTAACGGCTCCTAATGTTATTTTAGAGGAGTACATCCGTTAAATCATAGTCCAGGGGAAAAAGCGCCAAACTAAGGAAGAGACACACCAAAAACACAAAGGTACTGTCACAGTTCCATGTATATTGTTGATGCAATTTATATGATGTTTGCTTAGTGTACAGGTCTGCATGATTTCGTTTGATACAATAATTGATTTAATTTGATACATTTGTATAATGATGTATTATATATTATGAATCGGAAGTACTTGCATAAATTCATTTTATACATTTGTATAATAATGTGCTTTTGAATTATGAATTGGAATTCTTACCTTAATTCTTAATTAAGAATTACGTAGTGTTAATTTATGTCGTAAAAACACTATGCTGAGTTATGGATAGGGAGTTTTACGTTAATTCTTGAATTTATCATATTGTTTGAATAATGATTGTGTTCAAAGAATTTAATGTATTACGTTAGTAAGGGGTTACCAGAATACATGTGAATTCACCGAAATTTGATTTCATAGATAATTTAGCGACAGTGTATACGATTCAACGCCTCGCTGTGAAGTACGTTCATGTATTAGGTCAAGGCAAAACGAATTAAAAATTGGTTTAACTACATACATTTGAGGACATGTGTAGTTAATTACTAGCCGTAAAGTTGTTATCACTGATAGAAATATCTAATTGCTCGAACCAGGAATAATGGAAAGTCTCAACAGTAACCATTGAGATTTAGGTCGTTTTCATTTTTTTTTGAAAGGAAGAAAATAGCTTTTTGTTGGGAAGTTCGTAAAGTACGGGAATAACGACGTACACGTTGGAAAAAGAATCGAGATACGGAAATTGCAGTGTACGCATGATACAGTGGACAAGTCCGGAATCAAGCGAAAACATCCACGAGTGCAGAGTATATAGAGATTGGACGAGACAGCAATTTCTTGAAACGACATTAATTGAACAGTGAACGAGGACCGAACATAACAGGTTATGAAAATCGAACAAGTCATTGACTTCGATTGTACCACTCGATCCTATGATGGTTTAAAACTATCAGTAATAGAAAGGCTAATTTGTTTAAATCTATTTCAAATCTTATTGTAATTCGGTGAAAGTTGTATTTCTAAACCGCGTGTATTCCTAATAAGAAGAAGTTTCATAATTGTGTATGTAATTGATTAAATTGTTTGTATATCTTTACGGGGGTTTGGAGTTGTTTGTTCAATATACCTGTTCAGTTTGCTATATCTATTCTCCTACTCGAACCGGGCAAATATATCGAGGGTGGTCATCTCTTAGATAACGTGTATAAAAAGGGAGTGGATTATAGTTGTTATTATTATATGTTGTACAATACCTCTTGACAAGTGGGACTTAACACCCGTTTGACAGGTGGGGCATGTGCAATACTATACGAATAACGCTCATAACTCGCGAGTAACCTGACAGGGAGCATCTACATCGTACTGCAGCGCTAAAAGTAATGTATAGCCAGTAATGTATAATTCGTATATATTTAATGGAAGTAAATTACAGGAATGACACCTTATCGCGATTTCCATGTCAATGCCATTTCGTTTTTCTTTTGCAACAAAACACTCTTCGTATCAAACATGCGCATATATAAATACCCTCTCCAACAAAATGTACACCTGAATAGAAGATAACAGTATTCTTTTAAAGTGCAAGCTTAAAGGAAAATAATGCAAAACTTCGCAGTGTGTGATATTACTAATAAATCTGCTTGAACAACACCATTTAAAGACGACATAAATAGACAAACATTTTGACAAGACAAACAGACGATTGTTTAGACCAGCAGGCAAAACATATATTATGTGTCTGTCGATCGCTAATTCTAACAATTCCAACATTCTAGTTGAGGTACATTCAATATGATTTCACAGTTCTCCACATTCGCCATAGCCTTTTCCTGTCCCAGAATTCAAGACATGGGCAACACAAACGGTGATAATCGCAAAACAATTATCGTAATAATCCATAATGTCATTCATTAATCTCACAGTTAATCCGCCTTAATCTTGGTGAATAATAACAAGCGTTTGAATATTCATGGTCTATTTGCACAAATGTTTTTACCTTTTGTTGTTTGTTTCGAGTGTCTTGAACGAAGATAACCAACAACAAATCCAGGATCAAAGAAAAACGTTTCAGTGCACAGTGTAATCTGCGGACGCTTAAATATGGAGACATTTCTTTTAATTAGAATATAATACGAAATGAGTAATTTCATAGTATTGATTATGAAACCTCTCTATCTTACCTAATATCAAAGATTATCATGGCTAATCTCAAAGAAAGAAAGTAGAAACGAAGGCATAACATTAATCATTATAGTCTTTTCTCCAGCCTTCGTTAGGTTAATTCCTTCATTGAACAATTTCAAAATGGAATATATAGTACTGAAGAAAGGAAAGGCATATCTCTCTGTATGGAATATTTCTGACTTTGTTCAATCGTTATTCTTTTCTTTACCAACACCTATATCAAAGTCATTTATTATATCGCTTAGAAGAATACAATCACGCCAAGGTCATAAGTAGGGAAACGTCGACATGAGGATGATGAGGATGATGATGATGATGACAAAATAGAAAGGTTGAGCTTATAGATGGCATTGGTACTACTTCTTCTCACCACCAACATTAATGCAAGTATATACATGGTAATAACCGTAACCTCTGATCCATCTCGATGGTAGTTATTCGAAAGGCGATTAGTCTAACGGCGTTGATCACGCTTATGTCACATGGAATCAACATAAATGTCCTGCTGACGTGAACATCAAATGATGACCAGCATGTAGAACAATATAGATTCGTGATGGGAGAGCACGGAAAAGATTATAAATCTGATTTAGGCATTTGAGAAGAGCATAAATTTCTTTTTTTTTCTTGTCTACGGATTTATTTTGAGAAATGTCGTCTACAGATGGTGCAACAGTAACAGCCACACAAGATGCAGCTTTTTGTCCAAAAGTATTATGCCCGTATTAGTCGCATGTAAAGCAATATTTCTGATTGTAATGGCACGTCTTGCATTTTGATGCTTTGAAAAGCATAAGGACTCTCTTGCGATAAAATGTCATTTACACATTGTATTTACAGCACAAATGCTCATTCCTCACGCTGAGTCCAACTTACACTGGTTAAACATCAAAGTGTTAGCAACAAACATTTAGATAAGAGCATTCTCGTAGTTTCATAAGACTACGAAACAAATTTACATGTGGTTGGCCAATTTAAATTTTTAAGTTGCACCTTGTACAAAGCGTTCACTTTAATCAGTTTTGAGGTCTATGTTGCAAGTTTTTATTCTTTAATTTATTGTTACTAAAAATCAGTGACAGTTCTATAACAAAGATGCGTTAGATTCATATACAGTTACTGCATTTACATTTTTTGTTGTTGAAGTAGTGAATCACAACCTGTATTGAGTTTTGAATAGTCGGCACAAAAGCGACTAAACTTTAACGCATAGTTACGAATTTGTCCAAGAGGATTCTGATTGCGAGGTGGTTCATGACAGCTGGAAAAGCGAATCGACGGAGCCATGCTTATCTCCTGCTTTCCGAAGGGTCAGTTCAATTTGTATGGTTTTGATAAAAGTGCCAAATTAAGGTCGCGGTCATTTTTGTGGTTTCTGTTGTTAGAAATCACAGCTGTCGGCAATGATGCATGTATATCTGTGGTTTCAGTTGTCATCCAGCCCGGTTTCGGTTTGAGAAGTTTTCCATGTGCTGTGGTGCCTCAAGTGTCTTCTCTCAGCATTAAGTTTGTCAAAGTATATGTAATGAAAAATGAAATACATGAAATACGATTATTTGCATACATCACTATAATTAATAAAATGTAATTGTTCATTTACTACCACTACACAAAGAAGTCCAGTTAAAGTTGTTCTCTCAGAATATTTACATACTTCAGTATGTATGTATGTATGTATGTATGTATGTATGTATGTATGTATGTATGTATGTATGTATGTATGTATGTATGTATGTATGTATGTATGTATGTATGTATGTAGGTAGGTAGGTAGGTAGGTAGGTAGGTAGGTAGGTAGGTAGGTAGGCATGTGTGTGTGTGTGTGTGTGTGTGTGTGTGTGTGTGTGTGTGTGTGTGTCGGAACTCTATGAGACAGAGTGAATTACCTCAGTGCAGTTGGTCTGAGTCTCTGGGAGACAAACGAAAAGGAAGAACGGAGGCAGACGTTAGAAGGTATGGAAGTAATTGGATTACCAGTCCAGAACGATCATACAGATGAGTAGGAACACAGGACAAGAGGAAAATCTATCACCCTAAGTCAGATGATAGAAAAGGCCATCATTTTGGTGGAGTGAAAGATGAGTGATTGGGTTTTTAATTAAGTTTCATTTGAGATATGACTGTTATTGATTGATATTAAATTGTTGTTTATTTGAGTTTCACATTTTGTGTATTCATTAATTTAACTGTCGGCATCGCTGACTGGGGGCTCGGAGCTTTGCATCTCTCTATCACTACTTCATTTTCGGACAAAGGCGAGCCAGGGCTGGTCTTCTGTAAGAATTTAAATAATATTGTGAACCCATATATGGGAAACCTTTACAATATGTAAAGAAGATATAAAAATGTTGCTGAGAAAATTAACACAATAATCGGCTTATATGTACGTATCACTGTATGCAATATCAGATCAACATTAACTAGGTTTGAAGAGTTAAAAATACAATTTATATTTATGTATAAAGCAGGTCTATTTAATTCTGTTTGGAATACAAATGAACACTAGAAAGCTTCTCTCACTTTATAAAGCCTTTTCAGTGTAAAGAAGGTAATTTTGCATAATCATAATCCCCGTTGATATCATTTATGTTTTGACGTTAAAGCAAATTACAGCAGTTTCAGCAGCCGTTTAGTTGATGTGGATATCAGCATGTTTCAATGCAAAATAAAGCTCAATATATATTCATATCAGTTATAAAGAGATTTGTTGAAGTTCGAATAAATGTAAAAGAAATCAGCGCAAAGTTACTAATCCTACGATAAAGCGTCTAAGGTTTAACATTGTGACCGGTTTACATATTCGTGTTTAGTCTACATCCGCACGTTTAGATTGTGTTCATTTGCAATGGCTTATTAATGGCTTCTGATTTTCCTATCTCTGTAATAATTGCCAGCAGTCAATGGCTTCGTTCTTCATAGAAAGATCACTAACAAACAAAGATAGTTAGGTTATATCATAATGGAACTACTGACCAGCGACGCGACTGGGCTTCGTATCTATCTGACTGATATAATTTCGCGGCCTTGAACTCAAAGTTTGAATGTGTGGGTCATACATGTGCCACCTTATAAAGTCATTTATCTTCACAATTTCAGTGCACTATTGTGACCTATTTGAGGGTATGTTTATTTATTTAGTTATTATTATTCCCGTTACGGCAAAATTAGAAAATCGTTTTGGACAAAGCAGATTCAACTTAGAGAAAACAATGTTTACAAACACTCACGCAAACACACACGCGCGCGTGCACACACCAACACACACACACACACACACACACACACACACACACACACACACATAGCAGGCAGAATTAACATTAAATAAAAAATAATACTATAATACAAGTAGGAGAATTTTTAATTAGAGAGTACTTTTGTATTAAATATTAATTCTGTCTACTATTATCAATTATTCTTTTATAAATTCCAGGGGTAGCACTTCCCTTCCTATATACTTTGATTTATTTCATTGGAAACCGGAATGACAGTAGATTGATGGAAATGAATTACTAGGTCATCATGAGAATGTGTCTACTACACACGAGTGCATATAAAACCGATTAAGTTGTATCATTTTAATGTTGTGTCCTTAATCATGCCAGAATAAGGTTGGTATTTTCAGGCCAGATGACGAGTGCCTTCTACCTGCAGGCCAGAATTCGAATTTCCGTTGAGTATGAATTAAAAATTATCTAACCTGTATTATTATATTATTTGTATTAAATATTAATTCTGCCTGATATTGTCAAGCATTCACCTATATAATCCATATATAGCACATACCGTTCTGTCTGGCGTATATTTATAATTCTCTCTCTCTCTCTCTCTCTCTCTCTCTCTCTCTCTCTCTCTCTCTCTCTCTCTCTCTCTCTCTCTCTCTCTCTCTCTGTCTCTCTCTCTCTGTCTGTCTCTCTCTCTGTCTGTCTGTCTGTCTGTCTGTCTGTCTGTCTGTCTGTCTCTCTGTCTGTCTGTCTGTCTCTCTCTCTCTCTCTCTCTCTCTCTCTCTCTCTCTCTCTCTATATATATATATATATATATATATATATATATATATATATATATATATATATATATATATATATATATGGGGGTGAGGTGGGGGGTCGGGGGGTCTGTGTGTTCAATGCAGTTCTTGTATGGTATTTTTGTATTTTCATTACATGCTCAAAAATATTATTGAGTATAACTTTAATAAATAGTAAACTAGCTTTACTATACAAACTGTAATATATGTAAAACATTTGTTTGTGAATTATCATTTGTACAAAAAATGTGATTACATTGGTTTACTTTCAGATGTTTTACCGATTTAGCATATACAATGTTTGCCTGAAGAAAATATTGTAATATAGCTGTGAGAAAGTAAACAACATTTGGATAATCACTTCCATACGGTATTGTTTGTTATGTTTTGTTTTGTTTTTTTCATACGGTATTGTTCTTTTTATGTTTTGTTTTGTTTCTTTTTTAAGACTTTCTGATTGATGTTAAATTGTTATCCTTCGTCATATGTTCTACAATCAGTTCCAAATTATTATCCTTCAGTCAATGTTCGAACCCAATCTACAAGTAATTTACATAGATGCAATCAGATAATTGATTTATTTTCAAGTTTACAAAAAAAGACATTTGTCGTTATATAATATTTTTTTCATTGTGCAAAGATACGCTAAATGTGATCTAATATTTTAACTGACAATCCTTCTTCTATTTCGTATCATCAATGCGAACATGTAAAGAAACATGATGAACACGTTATCTAAACTGTGTATGCAACATTTTGGCTCCAATTCTAGAGCACATGCATATTATTGTCTTAATAACACATATTTCTTCACCCATCTCTAGCGTTAAACATATATGACAAATATACACTATTTACGTAAATCAAAATAATTTTAATAGTATTTGTCATTTTACGACAGCTTTCGATTTTTTTAAAAGTAATTTTAGTTATCAAAGATATATGATCTTGAAACGGTTCTCTCAATCCAAACAGATTTTTTAAAAATGGATCATAAATTTGATGGAAAACGTTGTCATTAGCTTGGATACAAATTCTATCATGATTGAAATCGAGCTGGAATCGTTGGAGCGTTTCCAAAATTCATTTAATACAGTGACTTTAGAAATCCATTAACAATTCATGGTGAACAAGTATTGCTAAAAATGTTCTTTCATCTCTTGTTTTTTAGAGTAGGAATATTCCCTTGAGTGTAATACTATTGTTAAGTTGGAAGCCCTCAAAATTATATTGAGATATATGTGTACATAAACATATTACGCATGTGTTTAAAAAATAGTTCCGAGTATATCGTCCAACAAAAAAAAACAAACAACGAAATAAATACAACCTTTTCAAACAAATACAAAATAAGTTTGTTTGAAAATGACAGCTATCTTCACACATAATCTTCGTTTGACTGCTGGATTGTCTGATCAGTGAGGTCAATTGGGAAAGTGGGAAAGACGTTGGGTTGTTCAATACAGACAAACAATTTGAGTTACGTGTTGACGGTAAATGAACATACGAGTCCCTTTCTTTTGCGTCTTTTGCACTGCTCACGGTAGATTGATAATAGGGGTCTAGGGCAATATTGTTAAACATAGACAATTTTTTGGACACATTTTCATGGATTTCATGACGTACCATCTAGTCAACGGCATGTTTGTCATCTCACCTTACAAACGAGATGATGGCTGACTGTGTGATGCTGATGAACTGATTGGCTTGTTGGCATTAGTATCAATATATTCGTGAATGTAATGGTAAAATGTGTTCATTATATTTAAAAAGCACAATTATTTGCGCGTTTGTAACAAAACATTGACTGGCCAGATATTTTTATAGTAATTCCATGTTACATGATTTATTATTGCTTACTAAAATGAAGCAACAATAAACCCCACATGCAGCCTTCAAAGCGGGTGCGTTGTTCCTGGCCTGGCGAAAGTTGTGATTTTAATCAGAGTCCACAAATAATAACTACTTCTCACCTTGGTTAATAAACCTTATGACATCGGATCTGTGTAGTACAGGAATTTTGACAATATCGTTTTGGTAATACAAAATACAGCTTAGGAAAGGAAAGAGGGAGAACATTGTTTGGTTCAAGACTACGCGATGGGCAGATTCAAGGTCGAGTATAAAAACAATATGTTAAGTACAGAGGAACAAAATCAGAGACAGATAAATATGACAAGAGTGTAATATAATATAAAACTAATATTTGCATTTAAAACAATTTTGCTAATATATTTCCTTCTGACCCAAATGCCAAAGTTTCAAATCAAACAATTTGAGTTGGGAGAATTGAAGTCCAAATTAATTGTTTTAATTGCGTATTACATGTACCTGTTTGTAATAGCAGAGCTGCATATTTGACCTTTCATAAATCACTCTATGTTTTTATATATTGTAATGAGAGTTATGGTAAACAATGTCGAAGTCATGATTGTTGATGTTGCCTGTACCAACGGAGAAATTCACGTTATCAGTTACGCGTTAGGCCCGATAACGACGTGCCCTTCGTCATATTAACGGTAGTTTATGAAGAATTGGTCGATTTTAAAAAAAATATACATGAGTTTTTTATGTAAGTAAATTATCAATAGAAATTTCTTGGTTGCTATCAAATCGCAAATATCGTTCATTCAAAATGATATCTTACTGTTTAAAGATGTCTTAAATGATACCCCCAAATGTCGATACGTAGAGGAAGTTAGATCACGGTGTCATTATTAGTTACAAATATATAAAGATTTTTTTTTTTACAAGACCATATGTAGGATAAACTTCTACTAGAAAATAAATTATAGCTCAACAAATATATCAAACAAAATTCAGTTATCGTCTTAGCTATTTTTTGTGTGCTAATTAACAGTTCTTCGGCTCTTTCTGCAAACCTGATGATCACGTGAACGAGTTATAATACTCAGAATACTCAGTATATGAAATTAAGCCACTGTACCTTGCTCTGAGATTTACTATATTTTTCCCTTAACAGAATGTTTGTTATTGGTTACGTGTCTCTCAAAGACTTCAAACTACAGATCCCTTGGACAATCGTTATGAAGGAGAACACCTTTACTATCACCTGAAACAATGCACTCTCACCTTACTAAGCCTGATTAGATGTACGACATTTGTAAATCGAGAGAATTCGTCTGGGAAATCCACGGAAAGATGAAGAAAGCAATTCAGGTTTATCTAGCCTTTATTATTAGCACTCGCCTTTCCACATTGTTTGCGCTCCTTAAATCAACCAATATCTGCAACGTTCAACCTGTGGCAGATGTTCAGCAAATACAAACGCCGTTCAGCTAGATTTTAACGATTGGAATTTCGATAAACAAATATAGAGCTATACGCTTTGACCCGATTTGCCTGACACAGTTATAACACAGATCATTATCAAGAATCTATCAGATGTATTGAAGCTCGGGCATCATCAAACATGCCTTGGATTTAACTAACATACGCTGGCCAATCGACATTCATATTTAGCCTCAAGAGCTAATGGCGTGGGTAGAGAAATTAATGTATTCTTGAATTGTTTTTAAACAATCACGAAATGTACTTCGAAATCTTTCTTTAACGTGTCTAAATTTGACCTGCTGGTCTCTGCCACATCCTAATTTACGTCCATTGTGCACACATATCTTAGACCTAGGAACGACTCGCACAGGCACACATTGATATTTAGAGCTTTACGAGTCTGTTTAAAGCAAATCAAAAAGGAACATGCTTCCAACACACGCCACTTAAGCAGATAGTGTTGTGTTAATAATGCGCGACATTTAAATCTCAACACAAACCCCACCAGTTTTGCTCTGGACTGCATGTTTGTACATACATTATTCATTGATGGTGCACAATGTATAAGGAAACATGTTCATTTGAAGGAAAGTAATCTGAAACATGCGAATAAGGAAGTTAATTGCCATTTGAGACACTGAGCACGACAAACAGTGGACAGAGAGTTTTAAATCATTTAGTTGTTTGTAACTGAGATTACATTCATTGATTCAGTTTCCATATTAATTGATTGTGATATATCTATCATATTGCTGGCTTAGATTGTTTCGTTTAACAACCTTGACGTGTGTTGGTGCAATTAAACGTTTATTATCCCCCCGTTCTTTAAATGGCAATGTAGTGTTTGTTTGGATATAAGATTATATGTACATAATTGCTTGGTTTGTGTTGGGGGTGTGGTTTGCTCTCGTTTCAAATGCAGTATGTTCATCACGTAATTATAATGGCTAATATTCTCAGTTAGCTGATAGTTAATACGAAGCCAGACCTGATGTTCGAATGTTGGCTGTTTGTGTTATCCAACATTTATTAACGTCTTGACTGCATGTTTTATTGTTGTTATCATTATTTTGAAATCAATGAAGAACATACGGGTCGTTTACTTTAGGATGGTACTTTTGAATATTTCACAAATAGAATCCTCTTTAAGTATGATGTCTAGTGAGTTATCAATCGCGTTACATAAGACGTTATACTCGTTAAATTGTATTAACTGTTACGATAAATCCAGTATTACTTGAGAAAAAAAACAATTTGGCTGTGGCGTTTGTGTTTATGGCAGATGGCACAAAGCCTTTGCTTAGGCATTGTTTAGAGTGTTAAAACTATTATGAAATTATTTTTCGATATTTTGATCTGTCCAGGTTCATGTATGTAACGTCTGTACGGATGATCTCAATGGAAGTTAATCTTGAATTACGAAACATAGACTATCATCTTGAACAGTGTTACGATGTAATGTCTATGTGATTGTGTTATTTTCAGGACGCACAGAGAGAGAGAGAGAGAGAGAGAGAGAGAGAGAGAGAGAGAGAGAGAGAGAGACTAAAAACCTATTATTTTTATTAATTTACTCTTACTTCTTGATACATCGTCTCAAAGGTATAGCAAAGTTATTACAAAGTGTATATATCTATTGCAGGTAAATTAGAGCGAGGTCCGATGATCGCATTCACGGCAATGCAGTATCGTCTTTTCCATTCAGGGCGATAAACACGCACATCTCTCTCTCTCTCTCTCTCTCTCTCTCTCTCTCTCTCTCTCTCTCTCTCTCTCTCTCTCTCTCTCTCTGTGGAGTTGATATTTGCTAGATATGATTATTCCGGATGTCTGACAAAGTTGGAAGCAATCAATACAACATTAGGCATGTTTGCTTGACGGTTTACTTTTCGATTGACAGGCATTCACAAAGCATGCTCAGTTACTGTCACACATACAACTGTTGTGTGTATGTTGAGTGTATGTGTGTTTTTATCATGTAGATAGTCAGTTACGTTCATAAACAAGAATAACAAATCATTTGTTTAAAGTTGTATGATCTTACTGTAGTTTCCTTCAATCTTAGATGATAAAAACGTTTCTTTCGTTTGTTATTTTACCTCGAAAGAAGCATTTTTTGTACGTGCTTTTTTTGCGTTTTTTTATATTTATCATCGGCCATACAGGCTGTCTTCTGTCATACTCTAGCTAACAAATATCGATCAATAATGAATATATGATGCAAGCTTACGATATTTTACGTAAACATGCTACAACATAAAACTTTTGACGTTTTATTTTCATATTTGTATCGCTGAAACTTTAAAACTGGTATGTAGCGTGTAAATAAGTAAAATATTAATTTTTGTGTTGCTTAAAAACTACTGACACATTTTGTTTTTCGTTTATTATTTATTGAGAAAAAAATGCGGGTTTTTTTTTAACGTTTTTAATTTTAATTTTAATGTTTTTAACATCTACGCCTTCAATTGAATAAACGTTTAACAATCCCCTTTGAACGTGTAAAACGGGAGACAACAACTCTGTTTGAAACACAACATAACCAGGTACATTTGTTGATTAGATAAACAGACAACTGCTTATAAAGATATACAATCACACATTGGGCAATCACTAGTGACACAAATGAAGTTCATTATGCAGTTTAGAACACAACATATAAGGATCATTATTAAGGAAAACTCGACATGATGTTTTAGATAACGATGATGAGAAATTATTAGGACTAAACTTTTTCATGGTGATATTACTAAAACGTCAAGAAAATACCAATGTATACTGTAAATATAGGTTAAATAATAACCATCAGTACTATCCTGCTATCGATCAGAAAGATGGTAGATCAAACAGCGTAGATCACGCTTTAGCTACATGGAGTCACCTTACCGTACCTGTGACGCAGATATGTGACGCGATAAAGCATATATCACGACATACTAACTGTGACAGGAGAAAACTGGTTTTGAACAAATTAGAAATCAATAACTCAGACTTTTGCTGTCCAAAGATATATTCGAGAATTGCTGCTACTTCATTTGTTTTCAGAGGCAATTTCAAAACGGTTGTCTGAAATAGTTATCACTAGAAACGTAAATCAAAATAAACCAAACACAAAGCAATGATAAATCAATTCTTCTACTCACATACATAGAGAAAAAAAATGAGGTAAAGGGAAAATTTCCATTCCATACTTTGTTGTCATCGGACATGAGTGTGTAATTTTGTTACGTTTATTTCAAGCAACGTTTGACTGGACAATGTGGACACTCATGTTTCATTCTCTCTAATGAATTAAGGGTACATAGAAACATTAGATGGTCATGAAAAGCACTAAGTGTCCCTTATAATGCCATCGACGATAAAATGACATGTTCGCATTTGAGACAACGCGAAATATATATCAATTCACATATTTATATTCTTGTGAATTTAACGCCGTTTTCCAGCATACGATACTTGATAACCAGTATAATTTATAGAGCAAGAAGAATCCGTGAAACGCTTAAAGGAACCACCGACCCACGGGAAGCTGCTGACAAGCTAACACACATTTCGTTGTGTCCCACGTGGACATAGATTATATAGCAGGGATGGATAAAGGCTACCGATTTACACCCATAGTTCACCCGAGGCAACTTATAATGGTATGTAAAATGAACGACCTTTGGTTGCCTTATATGCTAGGATTCTATTGAAAATTTATTGGCATCAAAATCAGAAATTTATATCCCGCCACTATGATATTATCGGAAAAATATATACTCTCATTACCCAAAGATGAACGTATGTTGAGCAAATGTCTTGTATTGACTGATAAGATGATCAAGTATAAGTGCAAAGTTGTGCTACTGTCCGAATGGTCGTGAGAATAATTGGAGATGTGCTTATCTCATAGCTGTATGGTCAGTGTCAAAGTATCAAATTAAGGTCACGGTCAAGCTTGTGGTTTCTGTGGTCAGTGGTCACTGCTCAACGGAATGTAACATATAAGGTCACCATTTGTTCATCCTTTCGGCTGTTCGTCTATCCGGTAATATTCTGCCTCTTCGTCCGATGTCATGCTCTTTGTCGTGGCAAGTGTATTGGGTTAATATTCAATTTTGCAATCAATACTTAATCAATATTACCACAAATGAAATATTTCTACTTGTAGATAATGAATGATAATTGTAACGTTGTGTTCGTAGATTGTTTCAAAATTGCTGACATTAATGGAGGGAGGGAATAGTCGTTCCAGCAGGAAGAAGCTATCTACATTATCATGATTGCCTGTTCTAGGGAGGTCAAGAGTTTTGATGAAGGGGAATCGGACGAATAAGAAATACGTTTTAGAACACACCACGCACACAAACATAACAAAGTTACAGCATGGGAATTATAACGTTATTGTCTATATGTATTTTGGCTACAAAACAAAGCATGTAATATACGAACCAAAACACCTTGATCTTTTTTTTTTTACAATTAAGCATCATAACGCAAGATAAATTATGATAAAAACGTACCTGTCGATTTGTTGAGAAATATACCTTTAATCAAGATATGATTTTATTTGAATTAGTCACACTAACAAGTTCAGTAATCAGTAGGAAATTGAGTAGGTATATATGAAACATAAAGGTGTACTTAGTCATGAAAGATGAATGGCTATAAGTTTCATGGCTTCCTGAGATTATTTTATTTGGAAGCATATGTTCGCGCTGCTATTCTTAATAGAAGAAATGAGTCATATGTATGTTAGTTAGATTCATATTCAAAGCCAAGAGAAATTATCAAAACCTAAATTTATTGCGCGTGGGTGGACTATTGTCTACTCCCACCCCAAGAAATTTCCGAAAATATACAATTTATACAAAAACAAAACTTCAGAGCGAGAAAGTTATATCCGTAACAAAATGCACATAAGAAACCACAACCGATTTAAAAAGATTAAAACTTCGTTACGAATATATTTTGAAGCAAATCAGCCTAATTTGGACGAATTAATCTAAACAGTTATAACAAATTCTATCGTTCAGCAACTTCATAGATTAGGAAAAAATGTTCTGTTCCGTTAGAGTTATTGCCCATTGCAAAATAATGTTCTAGTAATAAGTGTAGAGCTGCAGCTAGAGCCGGTACTCTTCCCGGAAATCGTCTCTCTCAAATTTCGCATTTGCAACAAGTCCACGTATTAAGTTTTAGTCTGTACGCATACGTTTTACAGGATACCAATTACATCGACTGGAGGTTCGTTTCATCTCAACTGGTTTATTAATGATTTCGGTTTTTGCCAACAAATTTCGTTTGCCTTTATCGGATTCGAACTTAAGATCAAGGTCACTAACGCGCAAGATAGCGAGGTCACATAACGAGCCCGATGTTGAAAAGCGACAACTGGGATTTCATACGCTTCTGACAAATTACTTCGAGGCCTTGAATTCATGGTACTTGTATTAAATGTCCACATAAACATAACTAAGGCTATGTAAATGATAAATATAGAGAAATTATTAGTATCATTATTAATATCTATCTATCTATCTATCTATCTATCTATCTATCTATCTATCTATCTATCTATCTATCTATCTATCTATCTATATATATATATATATATATATATATATATATATATATATATATATATATATATATATATATAAGTTTAATATGTATCAAAATGTGTATATTGGTCTAAAATTCTGCACAAAGATTTTGTTTGAACTATTTTACATTCCAATTTGTGTTCGAACATTAAATAGGTGCAACACAATTTATTCGTAATTTTAAACATTTAAATTTTGCTAATTGTAATGTTGCTAAATGTAATCTATTGGTGCAAGAAGCACTATTTCGAAACGTTGTAAACGGTTTTAACATCATTTTACTAAAATTAACATTACTTTTCTACAGTCATTTGTTATAATCAAACAATAAATACACGATTGTTTATAGCTCAAATGTACCAATAATTTTTTTATCATATCATGTACATTTACTGTGTATTTATAAATTTGTTTACAAAATTTAATTCAATCTTTCCTTTTATTGCACGTCGTTTTATCTTGTAACCTGATTGCGTGCATTTAAAAGAAGATGAGTATGGTAATTCAACTGAATCTAGTGTTCGAGTTGTATTATAGACTCAATCTGCATTAAGCATTAACACCATGTCAATTTCTAAACCAATTACGTGCATTCTCAAATTTCCTTTCGCATGAGCAGCATGTCCATTTCGAAACCCATAACTTTTGCTAAAAACAATTATTCAGCAATATCAGTTATTTCTATGTCACATCAATTTGTAGTGTTCAGCATATGTAACAGATACAGAACAATAACCTAACGCAAAATGTTTTTGTAATTTTAAATTACGACTGTTGACGAAAAGGCGTTTACCAATTTTGAAATATTATCGTGACATGTAATCTAAATTATTCTCTTCATTCCATAATATTTGTAATGCATTAAAAGAGTAAAGAAATATGGTTAAACGAATTATCATCATTACCCAGGATATAATCTCCATCATTGCGAATTTATTATATTCCACGTAAGACAGTGATACTAGAATGATCTCAAATTCAAGGTACAACTATACCATTACAAATATTTGTTTTAATTGACGTTTTTCGTATATATTTAGAATTGTTTTAATGCACCATTACTGTTAAACTTTATACATACATACATACATACATACATACATACATACATACATACATACATACATACATACATACATACATACATACATACATACATACATACATACATACATACATACATACATACATACATTTAAATTAGTTTTCATTATTGCGTCAAACAAAAAAATATTAATCTGTGAGCTGCATAAAAACAAAGAAGACCGTATTAGGGTGACAGAATATATTTTGCACAGTATATGAAACAATCAAACTAACTGAAAAACAAACGGGTTCAAAGTTGATAGACTCGTTCTAACATAGTCGATATCCACTTTCCAACGAACTCCTCATCCTTAGAGATATAATCGACCTTTCTCACCTCAAGTGTCTAACTTTAGCGAGGTCAAAACGTGGAAGACAGTTGGTATCTCTAATCACGAAAATAATTTCAAAAATGTTGCATAACACTTCATTCCACGTGCTGCGAATCTCACGATCACATCAGGTGACTCGAACAGACCTAACTATATAAATATGTTGTCTTCTCTACATCCCTAGATCCTCTCTTTCCGAGCTCAAGAATTCCTTAACTATGCAGGTCGTATGTGTTTGTCTTTTGCATTTTAGCTGTTGCCTTCGGGCAACAGCACAATTTGGCAGAGTTGGCTCATAATCTCGGTGCAACCACCTTTCTTCAACTGATGACAGAGGCAGGGATGACTGATACGTTGGTGATGGGAGGTAAGAGACAAACTATGTTTGTCATATAATGTTTGTGACTTTTGCGATAGATCTTAATACTCAATGCTACTAAGCAGAACCGGTTACCAACACGTCATGATGATGCATAGGAACTTTGTAAAGCCATTAATGCGATAGTAAAATAAAAACAATTCGGCTCTGACATTCTCATCCACCTGTTGACCGCTGTGGGGTTGTTCATTACAGAAATTATGAACATATTTCGCTAAACTTAAAAATGTTTGCATAACATAATTTATGCGCATTATGCGTTATGGTCCAGTTAATGGTAATAGGAGTCTGATACGGTTTATACACTGGCCAAATGGTTCAACATGCGCAAAATCTTATATATTTTATAGTCGTGTGGTTTTCACTCTCAATATACAGTGACGTACACATGTTTCCATGAACAGATATTTCTCTCGACAACTAGGCCTGTATTTATCTATATTGGACTTAATATTACCCAAAGGTAGATCGGTAATTTTACTACAGATATGCGTTTACTTAGATAAATAATACAAATTCAACACAGAGTAAACCAACCATGTAACATTGTAGTGTAAATTCGTATCATGCAGGTCCATTCACAGTATTTTGCCCCACCAATGAGGCTTTTGAAAATCTTCCTGATGATGTCATGGAAAGAATGAAGACAGATACACAAATGCTGATGAATGTCATGAAGTACCATCTGGTCAGCGGCATGATGATGTCGTCTCACCTTACAAACGAGATGATGGTTGACAGCATGATGATGATGGACGGCATGCCTGTTGGTATCCGTATGAATATGTACATGAATGGAATGGTAAGGAGTTTTCCTTATATTTCTATTGGTCCTTTGTTTGCATGTTTGTAACACAGCATTGACTGAATATATATATATATATATATATATATATATATATATATATATATATATATATATATATATATATATTAAAGAAATCCTCCGTTACATGTGTTATGATCTCACTGTTCTTCAGTTCGTTATATAATAATATTCACTTTAGAATTGGTGTTTTTTCTGTTATCCCGGTTGAAAAGGAGAAAAGGAAAGTATAGACATATATTTGGCTGACGTAGTACATGTCAGGTTAGTGAAAGATAGTCGTTTTTTGAATACAAGTAGAAACTTTTGTCTTGAAAGGGAGGTTTTAATTTAGGCTCAGTCTAACATTACTTGATATCGAGCAAATTTGAATATTTAGAGTGATGACGGTGATGACCGGATGTACCAAGCTTCTTGAGGGTAAGCTAATTCGTTCCAGGCTCTTCGCAAGTAAATGATCAGTACTTCAAACATTAGTAGCCATCAAGTTAATTTGGTCCGTATCTTTTTCTTCTTTTTTTTAAGGGGGGGGGGGCCTGATCAAGTCCAGGCTCCTTAGACAATAAAGCTTATGTGGAATACATAATACCTACACCATCACAACGTTTGGATGACTTTAAATCTTAAACAGCCATCACATAATACATTGCAGCTTATGACAGCTGGTGGCAGTCCCATAATTAAAGCAGATCAGATGGCCACTAATGGTGTTATTCACATGGTGGACCGAGTTATGTTCCCAATGCCGATGAAAAGCATTCCTGAAGAATTCATGGCGCCGGAATTCAGTGATTTTATGAAAGCAGTTGAAGCAATCAGCTTCGCTCAAACTCTAGAAGGTATGCTAGATTAAAATCGGACAGTCACAATATTGATTTATCGTCGCATTTATCTATCAGTCATCTGTCTAGAACGATTTGTGAATTCACTAATCAATCATTGATCGTCATCGTATCGAGCATTCAATATAATTTTATTTAATCATTAATCAATCTATCGATTATCGATTAGAGCTCTCTAACGTTGCAGGACAAGATAAAGGTAAATCTTAAGGGAGAGGGCATGAAAGACCTACAACTGGATCTCCGAATTACCTTATATCAAATTCAGATATTTATTCTAAAATTTAAAAAAACATATTTGAAAAACATGTTTGCTTTCTGCATGTACCTTTCATTATGTGTTTTCGAGCATAATGTTATTAAATCTTGCCTAAAAAGGAAAACAACGAAAGATTTGAAAGAAAAATAATCGAGATTTTAAAAATATACAGTGCTTGTGCATAACTTTGTTCTAACTCACAAAAAAGGCTGTATAAACTATAAAACTTGATGCATTCGATTTAATATCAGTTTACAATATTTCAAACAATACACTAGTAATGAATGTCCCTTTTAATCTTTGCCCATCCCATCGACTGTTTTTACACAGCTTACACTGACTCTGGAAGTCAGCAAAGCGCGCATACATCTGGCTGGACCACTGCCTGGCAGGACAGTGAGATATTTTGAACAATCTCGAAAAGGATATTGGCTTATACCAGATGAATTACTATATAATCACAAAAGGCTTTTTTCAAGTTAAGGGATCATATCAAACCGGAACAAATGATGTGTGTGTGTGTGTGTGTGTGTGTGTGTGTGTGTGTGTGTGTGTGTGTGACAAAAATAATTGTGATAAAAAATGCTATAGGAATGTATTGTGATGCAAAAACCAATTCCTAGCTTTTGCTGCAATTCCGCTTTAAATGAACAATCTACTTGAGTTGGCTTGATTTCATTGGACTCTTGACAAAGCATTTGTGGAGAAAGATGTCACATTTGCATTAACCAAATGTTTTGACTTGTGATATTGCATTATATTTAATGGAATGTTCGTAATTTCAGTCCTATATTCCGTACACGTATCATTCAATTTAGGTGGGCCATTCACCGTCTTTGTTCCGCCAAATGAAGCTTTCATGAAACTTTCACCCAGTGAATTTCAAAAACTCATGGCCAATAAGACAGCCTTAACAGGTATTGTATTAATAAAAGGTATACAACGTATATTTGACTTTATCAGAAATGTAGTATCGTTAATAAAGTTTAAACTTCTATATTATGGACTTATCCACTCAACCTTTTGTTTTAATATAATTTATTTTTTATTGCCTATTATTATATAAGAGAAAATATTTACTTTATTAGGAAGTGTTTTATTCAGGAAGATTGTATTATTTTTTCAACCAGAATAATTTCAGAACATTCCAATGGTTCTTGCATTTTATTTTCAAGGCTACATGCTTTATCTTCGACAGTTTTTATCTCGTTTCAAATGTCATTATAAAGAAAGAACAATATGTGAAGGAACATATAGTCCTAAATACTACTTGTTACTTTTGCTGTCTTTTTTTTTTAGATGTTCTAACTTATCACATCGTCGAGGGAACATTCTGGAGCGCGTCATTGCATCATGGAATGTCAATTCCTACATTTGAGGGAAAGAATCTTATGGTGACGTCCGATGGAAGTAAGAATTTAATGTGATTTTGTTAAATAGATTACACCTACCCAAATACCTACCAACTTACGACCTGCAACTTCCAGTCGACCAACTGGCAAGCAGATAAATGGACCTAGCAATGATATGCCCATGGTCTAGTCGTTCGTCATTTCTACAGACATACATGCACGCATACAGGGTCGTAGAGAACGATTGGACGCCCTGGGTAGGAAACAACCGGGTATCTCCTAGTTTTGGTCCAAACAAAAGTTTTCATTCATAAAATTAAAAAGTATAGTTCGCCACACCCCCTTCATGTCGGCCCTACATACATACATACATACATACATACATACATACATACATACATACATACATACATACATACATACATATCGACAGGCTGCAAATGAATACATGTACAAAAGATAAACGATAAGCGAAGAGGCACAAAAGTAAATGCAGGTAAACTGACAGTACAGAATAGATTGGATCGGAATTTCAAAAAGAAAATTTAAGACACAACTGAGAATTAAATTTATAATATTGGATACAATTGTATTCCATAGTTCTGACCAACCTTAATGTCTAGCACCTTCACCTTTGCTTTTCAGCAAACCGGTTTTGCTTCCGTTGGATTTATTAATCTGATCTGGCTCCGATTTCACAAAGCTAACTCTGAGATATGTTTTTGGACTTAAAACCATTGAATGGCCAATTTAGATCATACTCGTTGCTCAGCCAACTAGGCAATGGGTTATATACTAAGGTTTAAATCCAGGCTTTAGTTTCATATGTGTAATTCAGGCCTTGTCGGCAGTGGCGTACTGAGGGGTGTGCGAGATCGATGGTCCGTCCCGGGTGACAGCCAGAAACGGCGGGATACGATACGAAGAGTTGAAATAACAGTACAAATTTTCAAACCAAACGAAAAAATCGACAAAGTGAAAGTTATTTCCAATTTGTACTGTTTAAAAATATACTTGCAAACATAATATATTTTCTGCGTGTTTACAGTTTAAAATTATTTGCGTGGGTGCCAAAAATAGGATCTGCACCAAATACCAATTACTTTAGGCACGCCTCTGCGTGTTGGTATTGAATAGGCGGAACTATAAGCCATTTTTCAGATTAAATGTTTGCAAAAATGATGCCTTTAATCACGTTTAATCCATATGTATGAAATTTCAATTTTAGTATGTTAGGGTCTGGTATCTGTGTCTATGTAACCTATATAAATATTTAAGTCACACTGTTTTTTTTAATTGCAGTGCGAGTTATGGTAAACAATGCCGAGGTCATGATTTCTGACGTTGCCTGTACCAACGGTGTAATTCACGTTATCAGTGATGTATTATTTCCGCCCATGACGTGCACCTCACCATACAAAAAGTAGTTTCACAGATATTTTCCATTATGCTTTTTTTTCTCATGATGTCTTCATGTAAATAAATTGTTAACAAAATGGCAATTTCTTGATTGTTATTAAATCTCAAATCTCGTACAATGATATACATTGCTTGTGTATGTCTTAAATGATTCAAGACTATCAAAAGAAATAGAAATCTCGCAGAACTATAATTGCTGCGGACATAGTTGTTCATAGATTTAAACTAGGTGTGAACGACTAGCGGAGAAATTAAAGTAGTGTACTAATTTGTACAAGGTAGTGAACTTTAGTGTACAGAGTATGAGAGTATACAAGGTAGTGCACTATTGATTTCCATGTAGTACAGTAATGTGGTCAGCGCAGTGTACAGTAGTGAACAAGGTGGAGAACCATAATAAAAATTGTCATTCACTATTTTAAAACAAGACGGTACACTATAATGACCGATGTTGTACACTGAAGTTAACGGAGCGATAACTACAGTGAACACTGGAGTAAACCACAGAAATGAAAGCTGTGCGAACAATTTAGTCCCCTATATGAAATAAGGCGATACACTTTTATGAACAGGACACAGCCGCAAAGTGAAATATATAATTACTTATACTGAACTATAATTTGCAACGAATTAACTAACTTAGTCTTATGGAAATAGTTGTAACAAAATAGTTAGTACAATAATCTAATTTTTGTATAGGGTACCAGTAACAGTCGACGATGACTATGATGTCGATAATGGTGATGACTAAATTGTGATTGTCATCAGATTCTAATAATTGCATATTAATCGAGAATCATATAATTTCTCCAAATTTCAAACACAGTTGTACAATCAATAACAGAGAATATTTTGGCTTATATCAAACATGGAAATCTCTGATTTCGTTTCCAAGACGAGACAACAAGAAATGTTCTATAAGGAAGTATCAGTCATTGAGTGCCTGCACGAATGCAACGAAATACAGAGTTTTCTGCTATCCATATACCCATTCTTCTTGCATGGTTTACTCATCTGATTTTGGAAATTAATACCACCAACCCCAAACCTCGACCCCCCCCTCCCTCCCTCTCTCTCTCTCTCTCTCTCTCTCTCTCTCTCTCTCTCTCTCTCTCTCTCTCTCTCTCTCTCTCTCTCTCTCTCTCAGCTTCAAACAAAAAATGTGTCTGTGTCACCGCAGAAGAATCCTGATTCAAGATGGAATCTGAAATCTTATTTTAAAAAATCGTTTTAGATGTGTGAAGACAGTTAGTTTGTACTAACAAGAACAATGAAGACTACCCGGATTGCAAACCAGTATGGCATGTTGGTAATGTTAGATCATTCGATGCTTGTTCAAGTGTTTCAGTACACGAGATTCCATACCTGTATTATATATGTTGCTTAACTTAGATATATTTCAGCTTGTCCTTGAATATGTAACACCTATGTCATCCAAACTGAATATTTGACACCAAAGTAATCAAACATAGTAATAACGGACTAACCATACATGATTTTCAAAGGGTTAAACAATGTTTAAACAAGTGTCTTACTTGTTTTGAATAGTTGGCAATTGGGAAGCTTTCAAAATATCCTTGTTAGATACTTCCCAACAAAAAAGCATGTCAATCAGTATTGGAATTTTGGTGCTCTAGGGCTGGCGGTGTGGGTGAAAAAACGAAAATAATCAGGGCTTTGTCCTAAAACAATCTCTTTCAAACGGTTCTAAATATGAAACTGCTACATAGATGTCATCTTTGAAATTTTATGAGAGAAAATCTATCTATCTATCTATCTATCTATCTATCTATCTATCTATCTATCTATCTATCTATCTATCTATCTATCTATCTATCTATCTATCTGTCTGTATGTCTGTACGTACGTATGTATCTCTCTCTCTCTCTCTCTCTCTCTATATATATATATATATATATATTATATATATATATATATATATATATATATATATATATATATATATATATATATATATATATAAATTTATGTGTCTTTCTTAAGCTAATTAGCCTTAGAACTCAGAAGGAAATAAAAGATGTGTTCATGCTTTCCATCAAGAAGCCTTACAGGTGCATCCAGCTTATGTCTTTTAAAGAACAGCATATTACCCAAAAACCCACCAGCGTCGCTCTGGACTACACACACACACACACACACACACACACACACACACACACACACACGTACTTAGGTACGTGTGTTTGTTTTAGGGCTTAACGCCATTTTGCAGCACACGATAGGCTATTTATGGCGGCCAGTATTATTGGTGGAGGAAGAACCCGTGAATACCCCCGAAAAGAACCACCGACCCAAGAGAAGCTACTGGCAAGCTTTCTCACATAACTACATTAGCCGAATCTTATACTCGAACCCACGTATACAGAGGTGAGACGACATTGATCTGTAACGGAAATCGCTTTAGACCACTTAGCCACTCAGGGCACCTTCTTACTTACGTACGTACGGACATACATACATGCATGCAGAGATATGTCAGAGATATGCAGCGCGACGTATGCAAGCTTTCGATAAATATTCGCCCAGAGGCAACGCGTAATACCTTAGGATTCTGGTCAATGGAAGCATACATAGATAAGATGAAATTGTGCTTTTTCAACCGGCTGTGTAGGGGCGATTTGATTCTTATCTGGAAAAAGATTTTCATTTTGCGCTTATGTCATTACTTGACCAAACCACTAACACAGACGGGGTTTATAGCAGATATTGACAAAATATTCAAGAAATATGGTATGTGAAGTGTTCAATTAGAATATGCAGTAAGAGTACAAACCGAAGGTAAATTTGTTTGGAATCGGAATATTATTGATAATATTCAAAACATCGAAAAATCTACCTGGAATACAAATATTGAACTAAGGAGCGATTTAATTCACTTCAGAAACATTCATTTGGACTTAAAACCAAGCAGTATATGGTTTCTTGGGCGTAAATTTCCATCTATGTTATGGCCTCTCTCTGAAATAGTGAAACTATCTATCATGCCTATTGGAAAAGTTATGATATGCAAACTCTGTGGAAAAAAGACTGACGACAGAGCGAAACATCTCATCTAGGTTGTGAAATGCTACTTGAAGAACGAAACGTCTTCTTTGAGAGGGTGATTGACACTTTAGAGGTGAGAGACGGGGTTATTTTATTCAATCAAGAAGACCATATACTATTGGAGACACTTCTTGGAAGCAGAGTAGATTGCTTGTCGTCTATCGACGATGATGTATGGGATAAACTCATGTTGGTAACGGCAAAAAGCATGACCTCATTTTACAATAAAATGCATGCCCTACTCTCAACCAACATGTCATAACATAACAGCAATAATAAGTAGTTAAGCTAAATAAATAAATTAATTAACTTAAAAAAACAAGCAAAAACACAAGGCCATCCTGTTGTTGTCAAATTCCGCAATTTTGTTGTACGACAGATCACGGAGATATAATGCTCTCTGGCTCATATAATATAAGAGTGTCGCCTTTTGCTATCTTTTTTTCATTTGAGAATGGTTTCATGTTGTTCCACATATATATGTATAGATGTGTGTATGTGTGTATATATGTGTATGTGTATATATGTGTTTGTGTATATATATATATGTATATGTGTGTACATTTATATATATATATATATATATATATATATATATATATATATATATATATATATATATATATATATATTGTTACGGCTATTGTATTTAATTAATTTATTTTTTATTGTTAAATCCAAAATTTGTCATTTAGTGTTTAATATTCATTAATTGGGAGATTCTTTCTAGAAAATTCAGGCTGACCTAGATTCTAGTTGTAAACAGTCTGACTTTGGCTTGTTTACTTCATTATCTGACCTTGCTTCAGATTGATAAACAGGTCTTTAAAACAATTGGTTAATTTCAAGGGCATCTTTATATTTTTAGTTATTGGGGATGGTTTTTCTTCTGGATCATGCTTTTAATACGTGACTTTTTGAAGGCATTCTCTTTCTGTGACCTTCCATGAACCTCTATCAATTTCTAGAAAAGCACGTGATCACTTGTTTACTTAAGAAAAACAAGTATAAGAACTGTTGTTTGGGATAAAACAAATCAGTAGAATTTCTGGGCTTTAAGATATTAGCTGTGTATTTTCTGTTTGAGTTTAATTTTAATTATCTTGTTCTGGACTTTGTGTCAATTCATTGAAGAAAGAGGATTTATTATCTATCTGGAGGAGAAAACGTGCTCATAATTCATTTGGATGATAATTAAACAAGAACTGCATCACGTGACATTGTCAGCCATTTTGGATTACATCGTCAAGATTCGAGCCTGGAACTATTAGAACATTTATTTATCAGGACTCTAGCAATTCCATTAGTGAATTTTTATTGTGAATTCTATATTGGATTAATGTTGGATTTGATTCTCTAAAACCGTAAGTTTATTTATTTTATGAAAATAATTGTATTTAATAAATTCATTGTTTAAGTTATACAAGCTTGTTAGTTTTCACTCTTTCTGTGTTGCTGCTTATTCGAGCCTAAGCACGTAACAATATATATATATATAAGTTAAAGGACTCGGAACTTTGAGGAAAAGAAAGATTCAGCATCGGAAGAAAAAAATGCGAGACTCGTAACCCACAAGGTTTATCTCAGTCAACGTAATATAATCAAAAATGTAAGTTTGTAATTAATTTTCGAATTTATTTGTCTAAAATTATATGCCAATCGTTCGTACTTTTAAAAGTGAATGGTTGGCATTGATTTGTTTCGATTATTATATAATACTTGTATTCTAATGATTGCATGCATTACTTCTGATATATATTCTGTGAATAAGTGAATTTATCTATCTTTATTTTTTTTTTGTATCGTGTGTGCTAGGAACTGATTATACTATATTTGCAAATGTTATGTTAAGAAATTGGTCGTTAGTACGTATTGTAGTTTAGATATGGAGTGAAGTCCAATTTTTCATTAATATAATTAATTTGCGAATGTTTGACCGAGATGGTCCATGTAGTGATGTACAGCTACATTGGCTCAGTGCTAATTACTAAGGTCTAGCAATGGTTCAGTTAGAAATACGGCTATATGCTAAAAATGACCTTAATTGCATGTTAATAGTGTTGTGTAATAACGTCAGGTTTCGAACTGACCCATTTTAATCTCCTCAGTTGATTAAATTACAATAATACAATACTTGACGTAACAAGATCAGTGATTATTGTCTGATTACAGGTGCAAAACAATCCTGACAAACATATAGGTATCGTTTTATTTATTTGATGTCAAATAGCTACATATGGTAAAGACAGAAGACAACCAGATTACCGTTGGAGAGCAGGAAAAGGAGGAAGAGATAGAAAGAAGTGGCAAATGAAGACGGCGACTCAGACATGTCATCAACGTTGACTTTAAGAGGACCGGAAGCATCCAGATTATGCAGGGATGCTGAGGAACATGATGGCAGTTGTTTTATAGGCATAACATAACAGCTTTTTGTGTAAATTGTATACTTCTATTTCTTAGAGAAAGTGTATCATTCAAAGGTCATGTTCAATTTCATTTTGTTTATCTAATGTATTAAATTGTTCTATTTTGCATTAGCGCTACACAAGTAGACGACCGCAACACTCTATATTAGATTATATAAGACAGTAGCATAGCTTATCTTTAAAGAAGAAAGTAAAAAAGAAGGAAACGTATTTGTCATGCTAGCCTATCCTGTAAAATATACTTATTTTACTTATTAGTCTAAGTTGAACATTATTTTTCCTTTCTCTTTCCTTCATTTCTATAATTCTTACAATGAACAATTTCAGAGGCCAGATAGTCGAATTTAAATGAAACGAGTATGTCTATAAATTAAATATTTATTTGATCTATTTTCTTCCTTGTTTTGGACTGCTCCCGTGGCTTATCAGACGAGAGCGTCCGCCTTGGATTAGGTAGGTCGCTGCTTCGAATCCCGGCTGTGTCATACCAAAGACTCATACAATGGGACTAGCAACTGCTTGACTTGGCGCTCAGAGGTTAGTATTAGGACTGGTCGGCCTAGAGTCAAGATAATGTGACTGGGTGGGACATCATGCTACATGTCTGCGGCATGATGCTCCTGCGCTAGACATCACTATAAACTTACACACTATAGACATCGTAGCGATATGACTAAAAACGTTTTAAAGCTACGTTAAAAATATAAATTACACATATACACACATATAAACACACGCGCTAAATTGTTTTAATATTTTCTATCATTAGAGACAAAACGTCCTTTAATATGTAAATTAGATTACAATCATGTCGGGGTCATAAGTCATACAAACTTGATGATGATGATGATGATGATGATGATGATGATGATGACGATGACGACGACGGCGATGGCGAAGACTATGGCGACGGTGATGGTGAAGACTATGGCGATGACTATGACGACGAGGATTACGATGATGATAATGATGATAAAATATTAGGATAGTTATAGTACTATTCCTGCAACTTCTTTGGCATTATTATAACATACGATAATTATTTATACATACATAAACCACCAAGAAGTACCAATATATAATTCAAATATGTACGCAATCATAACCCATAACAACTGACCCCTCTCAATGCTAGCGATTCTAAAGGAGTCTGACCAAACATCGTAAAGAAAGATTTGGTTAAATATAGTCAACTTACCATGTATGGTGATCTAACATTCGGAACAAAATTTGTAATCGTGATAAGCGAACACAGAAAACTGGCTTTAAAAAATAAATTTTAAACAATCCATAACTCAGACGTTTGTGGCACTGAAGTTTATTCGAGAATTGCATTCACCTCGTTTGTTTTATAATCTACGAATCTTTTCTGGGAATTGCCGTCTTTAGATCACTTTACCAAAGCTGACAAACAAGCGTTGGATAGAAAGTTTGGTTTGAAAGCTTTTGGCTTATATTGGTCATACCAGAAGGTACCTTTCCAAAGATTAAATTGAAATATAACTTAAGTTAGAAAGAAAGAAAACAACAGTCGAATGATTTGTACTACCCCTGGTTGATTATATTTAAATATAAGACCCCTATTTGGCCTTTCCGGATGAAACACGAGCCATGATACAAACTGACTTCAATAAAGTATTTTAAATGTGTGTTAATGAAGTGCAAATATTAGGTCCATCAACTTGTATATCGCAACAATAAAAATCAGATATACTCTTCTTCTACGTAAAAGCAAATAAGACAAAGATGAATTATATAAATATGGGACTTCAAAGATGCCGTCCATCATTTATATCGATATTTATATCGATATCGATACCCTTATCGATATCAGTAATGAATTTCATTCCCTTATATTAGAAACATAAGTTTAGGAAATCGAACACAAAAACGTATAAATACATAAAACCTTGCACATAGTAAAATAAAAGATGTAAAGTGACATCGGTCCATAATTCCTTTCAATTGGCATCTTTTTGTTTATAAGCTATAATTTGAAGTTTGACTTGACATTGTAAACACTCTTTAATTATCAATGGTACATTAAAATATATGCTTCTATAGTGTCGTTATGGAACCCTTTATATGTCCCTGATATCACTATTGTCACTTGTTATGTATATGTAACCAACAGACACAGTTGCTCTTTCAAAATATTTATTTTATTCTGATTCTTGTTGTGGGTTTAACGCCATTTTCCAGCACATGAGAGGCTATACATAGAGACCAGTTTAACTGGTGGAGGAAGGCCTCGGAAAAAATATAGTAAGCACCACCCACCCAAAGGAAGCTAGTGGCGAGCTGTCTCACCCACTTTGGCTGGGCTCAAGACTCGAACCCACACGGACAGAGGAGTTGTGATGGCAGTGATTGGTAAAGAATGCTTTAGAACACTCTGTCACCGTTACCCTTTCAAATGACTTGTATTAATAAAGCTTTTGGTAGGTTGTATATGGGAATTTTTCCTGAAAAAGTATTTTTATCATCAAAATCAGGAACAGTTATATTACACATGTATGCTGATCTCGGCTAAAATAAATACCTTTGCCACGTAAATATGAAACGGTCATTGGGCAAATGTATGTCTTAAATTGACCAGTAAGCCCAAATGGTAGCGAAGTCTAAGTGCAAAGGTATGCTCCTTTCCAAATGACCACGCAAATCAATGGAGGCATGTTATCTCTTGGATGCCTAAGGGTCAGTCTGTTTTGTATGGACTGACTCAAAGTGTCATTTTAAGGTCATGGCTCGGTTTATGGTTTCCATTGTTTGTTGTTCTTACTTCATGCAATGTGGCGCATATGGTCATCCTTTATCCTCCTTTCAGCTGTTTATCAATCCGGTAAACGTTTGCCTCATCGTCAAAGTGCAGATTAGAGTAAAACTGTGCTTGTCATATGTTTGAGACTTTTGAGACAGAACGCAATATACGACGTTACTAAGTAGAACCAGTTATAAAATTGCACGATTGGATAAATAAAATTTATGCGATACTACAAGCTTTCGGCTCGGATATTCTCATTCAGTTGAGAACCGATGTAGCTATATTCAGTACAGGCAGTCTGGATCAACGTCCCCTCTAAGCTGCGCGCGCGCAGCTGCTCAGGCATCCCCGCGCAGCTGAATTGTCAATTTTTGCTCAATCCAACGTTAAATTTTTCTCGTCTCCATAATGCTTGCGCAGTGCAGCGAACACTGCGCGCACATCTACCATTCGCTTAGAGGGAACGTTGGTCTGGATCAAAAGATAACGGAAAACTTGAACATATTTTGCTCAGCGCATTTTTGCTCCTTGTGCGATATTGTCTAACGAATAGTAATATATGTGTTATATGTCTATGCAGTGGCAATATGTGTAAACATCCGCAATATCTCTGACACATTTTCTAATCGTATTTTTTTCGCTGCTCAAAATGCAGTGATTCACAAATATTTCTATGAACAGATGTTTGTTACTTTATTATTGTATAATTTATACAAAGTAATTTATCAAATTAAGTTAAATTTATATTTAAACGCTCCATTTATTTTTAAGCGTTTGCAATATGATCGATAAGTGAAGCACACTATTCATATTGTCATTAAATTATGTAGAATGATTACGAAACAAAAGCTAACAAGGAGAAATTTGCGTCGATCACCGGCTCAATAAAGGTAGCAATTTTGTATTTCAATGGATGTTCTAATTGAGACACATTCCTACTTGACTTGTTATCGAGTAAAGTTAGTTGAATAAATACAAAATGAGTTCGAAAACAGGGATGACCCGATGAACCCAGCTGAAAATATCCATGCTCCTAGCAACAACAAAAATGTAGTTGCTTAATATTTGGTGCCTATCCCATCTAAACATAGTGCTTGATTTTAAATTTCATCCTTTGAAATGTACGCCTTAAACGACCATCCTATCATACACTGCAGCTTATGACTGGCAGTCTCGTAATGAAGCAGATCAGAGGGCCATTAATGGTGTTATCCACATGGCAGGTCGAGTTCTCTTCCCCATGCTGCTCAAAAGCATTCCTGAAGAATTCATGGAACCGGAATTCAGTGATGTGCTCTCAGCAAATGACATGATCGTCTTGACTTCAACCCTGACAGTTATTATACAAAATTCTAAACCATTCATCCACAATAATACGGAGCCCCAGAGAGGACACGAGGTAAAAAATATTATTTCGTTCCCTCAAATTAATAATTTGTTCCCTCAAGTTAGCATTTCGTTCCCTCAAGTTAATAATTTGTTCCCTCAAGTTAGTATTTCGTTCCCTCAAATTAATAATTTGTTGCCTCAAGTTAGCATTTCGTTCCCTCAAGTTAATAATTTGTTCCCTCAAGTTAGCATTTCGTTCCCTCAAATTAATAATTTGTTCCCTCAAGTTAGCATTTCGTTCCCTCAAGTTAATAATTTGTTCCCTCAAGTTAGCATTTCGTTCCCTCAAGTTAATAAATTGTTCCCTCAAGTTAGCATTTCGTTCCCTCAAGTTAATAATTTGTTCCCTCAAGTTAGCATTTCGTTCCCTCAAATTAATAATTTGTTCCCTCAAGTTAGCATTTCGTTCCCTCAAGTTAATAATTTGTTCCCTCAAGTTAGCATTTCGTTCCCTCAAATTAATAATTTGTTCCCTCAGGTTAGCATTTCGTTCCCTCAAGTTAATAATTTGTTCCCTCAAGTTAGCATTTCGTTCCCTCAAGTTAATAAATTTTTCCCTCAAGTTAGCATTTCGTTCCCTCAAATTAATAATTTGTTCCCTCAAGTTAGCATTTCGTTCCCTCAAATTAATAATTTGTTCCCTCAAGTAAGCATTTCGTTCCCTCAAATTAATAATTTATTCCCTCAAGTTAGCATTTCGTTCCCTCAAATTAATAATTTGTTCCCTCAAGTTAACATTTCGTTCCCTCAAATTAATAATTTGTTCCCTCAAGTTAACATTTCGTTCCCTCAAATTAATAATTTGTTCCCTCAAGTTAGCATTTCGTTCCCTCAAATTAATAATTTGTTCCCTCAAGTTAGCATTTCGTTCCCTCAAATTAATAATTTGTTCCCTCAAAATATTAGTTTGTTCCTTCAGATTAGCGTTTCGTAGTAGCTATAGGGGATACCGTATGCTATATGGAAAAATACATAACAGACTCCCCAGCCCCACCCCGGAACTTTTTGGGTCAACACTTTTTAAATCACGCTGGGAGAGTTTAGGTTCAGTGGAAATTTATCATGGAGAATATTAGGACTGTATCGCGACTAGGGAAAGTTGAGTTGTTGTATAGGGACAATAGGAATGGAACAGGTGTGGTGACGTCACTGTACTGAACATGGGTAACAATGCTACAACACAGGACATATGCAAAGGCTTATATAACATATACGACATGCAATATACCGTCACAAACAATTCACAATTTTATAAAGGACTGAAAAAAAACATTGGTTTACGCAAGAAAGCAATTCTTTTCGAGGCATATGAGTGGTCCTGAAAATGACCATTGTCTCTTTCTTCTTCTTCTTCTTCTTCATCATCATCATCATCATCATCATCATCATCATCATCATCTTCTTCTTCTTCTTCTTCTTCTTCTTCTTCTTCTTCTTCTTCTTCTTCTTCTTTTGTTCCGTCAGTTCCTGACTTTCTAAATGATTCCTTTCTTCTTCTTCCTTTCAGTCTCTGGAATCCAGTCAGGATGTCCCATTGATCTAACTTGTTTCTTTAGCTTCATCCAGTTGTTATTTAGTCTTTCAAACTCCTCTTTTTTCTGCTGTCTTTTTCCTTTATGTTGTCTTGTTCCTTTGTCTCCATTGTCCAGGTATCTAATCTTTTTCACCTCTACATCCAACAGTTTTCTCATCATTTCTTCCGCTTTCTTTAGCTGGTCTACTCCCCCACTTCAACAATGACCATTCTGTCCAATACAATGTATCTTCTAGACTTTTGTGACTGTCAAGTGGTGGCTCCTTCAAGCTTCCCACTCTCACATATTTGGGTGTAATAAATATGTTCAATTTCTTTACTTACTCCACTATCATACCTTCTAGCAAATCTGTCGCTAATTTTAAACTGGTTACAAAGTCTAGGCTACCTGGATACTTCAATTTCTCAAGCTTTTATACCACATATTCTACATCCATCAATAAAAACAAACTGTGTCTTAAATTACTAAACAAATCGATTGCCATCTTATTAGACTATTTAATGTTGAATGGCGCGAATTTGTTGTTGGATTAAATAAATTAATGGATTAAAGTCGCTTATGCAAACTAAGTGCTTTTTCGACTGGTTAATGTCCGAATGTCGGACTAATTAATTGGTTGGTGTTGTAGTGAATAAAACCACCGCAGCAAGCCATGTTAAACATTACGAATGTCGCATTTGATACATGTCTGGTCGCAACAAAGCAGAAAGACACCCGGAGAGGAGTAATATAGTTTTTCCAATCAGAATGCGAAGAGTAATGCAGTTTTTCCAATTAGACCAATTTAGTTTTAATAGGAGAACATATGTACCAATCAATATGGATTCGTATAACTTTTTTTTTTAAATATGAATTAAGGTCGCTAGCGCAACTATGTGCTTTCGCGACCAGTTAATGCCCGAGGGTCGGGCTATTTGATTGGTCGGGACCAAAGGTAACTTTGACTACACTAGGCTGTGTTGTCGCAGTCTCTCCGGCACCCGCGTTAAATGGCAGTCTCGCCTTAGAGTAAAATGTCGGGTCACGGCAAAGCAGGAAGGCAGAACAAATACCAATATTGTGTAAGCCACCTGTGCAATTATATCAAATCCATATAGTCATAGAATTTTTCATCTTTCATAACAATAAATATTTCTAGTACATAGTGTACATGTTGTAGGTCCTTAACAAATTTAATTGCTAAAATGTCTTAGCGACATAAATAAGTGTAGTCACTGTTAGGTATTTTAGCTTGTTAATTTTGAGCGGTGGTCAAAATTGAGCAAGTTAGATTTCGAGAAAGAGATTGTTCGAAAAGGGTTCTCCTACCAAATAAGAACCCTGGGGAGAAAAATAAAATAAAATAAAATAAAATAAAATAAAATAAAATTTTAAAAAAAATCAAAAGAAATTAAAAAATAAAAATATTTTAAAAAATATATATATTTATTTTATGCTCAGCAGTGAATTACTTGATTTTCTAGTTAAAATAATATTGATATTTCACTGCAGTGAAAAAATAAGTGAAAAAATAACAATATTTTTTCACTACAGGAACTACATTTTTGGGTCAGATTTTTGGGTCTGTTCTTTCACTGTGTCACAAACTTGAGGTAGCCAACGTATGTGAGCATAAAATAAAAAGAATATTTGCTTGAAACGAGTGAATAACGGATAAATTTCATCTCTTGGATAAAAAAAACTCTAGTATTTTCACTCGTGGCTTCGCCACTCGTGAAAATACTGAGTTTTTCATCCACTCGATGAAATATATCCGTTATTCACTCGTTTCAAGCAAATATCCTGTATATATATAAAATAAATTCAAAAGAAAAAAAATATTGAAAAAAATAATAAAAAAAAAAATAAAAAAATTAAAAAAAATAAATTAACAAAAAAAAAAATTAAAAAAAAAAAAAAAAAAGATTAGAGTTGGAGTGGGGTGTGTTTGGTGTTATTTCATTTCTTCCTTCTTCTTTTTCTCTTCTTTTCCCTTTTCTCTTTCCCACTTTCTTCCTACTCCCTTCTTCCCTCTTTCTTTCTTTTTCCTTCTTCCATCCTTCTTTTCCCTTTCCTTTTACTTTTTCTTGTCGGTTTGTTGATGTTATGTTTCCTTGAGCTATCACTATTTGATCCCGGTGTTCTCATCACACTTATCTTGTCACTTGCCGGTTGACTGGTCTTACTGTACCTACATTGTGCCACTACTTAGTGTAATCTTCTCTTTTTTTCCCCTTCTCCTTCTTCCCTTTCTCCCGTTTCTTCCTTTTTTCCTCGCATTACAATGTTTATATTATCCCCCCCCCTTTCCCTTCCTTTCCCCTTTTCTATTTTATTTTATATATTTATTTTATTTATATATTTATTTTGTCGATGGTATTTGTGACATATGTTGAATACATGTTCCAATGTTTCAGTTTCTGGACAGTGTGGACATTTATCCGGCGTGGGTCCTGTACTTATATGTTTCATAAAGCTGCCATTTAGTAGTGTTTTACCTGTTCTGATTTTGTTGATTATTTTAATATCAATGGCTGCAAGGCTTTTTGGTAAAACTATGACGGAGCGCTTGAGTATAATGTCAAGCACGGACGTGAAGGAAAACAACCCTTGCTCTCACTTTACATTTTATCTACGATCCATAGAGAAGGAAAGATAAATATTATTATATACCATTTTTAAAAATCTGCTTTCGGCACACGTTGAATAGTAAAAAAAATCAACCACATCATATTATCAAAAACCCCAATATATACTCTACACATTGAGAAAGGAAACAATAACCACAATATACTATCAAAAGCCACAAATATATTATCAACTTTGAGGTGAAGAGCAAAAATCAAACCACAACAAAAATACTATCCACACACAGCAAGGAGAAAATAACCACAATATACTATCAAAAAACACAAATATAATATCAACACAGAAGGGAGGGAAAACAAACCCCAATATATACTATTCCCACAAATGATACGCCAACGCATAAAACAATATATTCGATTACACACACACACACACACACACACACACACACACACACACGTAAATCAATGAGTGTTTTAATCACACTACTCCACTTATACACCAATTGGCAATTTGGATAGTCTCTTTTCTAGAGATTTGGTTTGAAATGAGAAGGGCTAGGATTTTCTTTAGAATTTCAGATGCACCCGGTTATCTCCCAGGCCGTGCCCTACACACGCTGCGTCTGCTCCACTCTTGCTCTCAATTCACAGTGCAGATGGGAGTTAACTGGCTTCATTCTCCCAGTCTTTTCTTTGGATGATAGTGAAGACTTCCCCCTGTCTTCTTCAATTCCACTTTTTTGGATGCATTACTGGTACTGATTGTGGTGCTGGTACAGGATGTTGTGGCTGTGGATGTCGTACTGCTAGTGCTTGATCTGGAGGTGTCATCGCCTCAGGCTTGACCTAACAGACAGGGAACATCATGAGGTGAGGCAGGATAGGCTTTAACGTTTCCCCTACTTTCTTTTTTCCATTCTCCTCCTCCTCCTCCTCCTCTTTTCTGTTTAATTTGGCTATAGTCTACGTAGCCAGTTCATCCAGGATAAGTGTGATATATTCCAAGTGCATCTAAAGTGAGATAAATTTTAAAATTCTACTGCTCATTTTTACAGTTGACAGGTCAAAGATGGGTAGCCAGACTGACGAGCTCTTCCTTAACATACTATAAGCGCAAACGAAAACATCCCCAATATACCAAAATTCACAACTATTCATATGATCACCAAAAATGCGATCACTTATTTTATAGCTTCAAACACTAGTTACAAACACATAGAGACTATTTGAAAAGTTGGGGCAAGGAAGAGCTTATAGAGACACTTCTAACAATATCAAACAAATTAAGTTCTTATAGACACACTTCTATTTTTTAAACATAAACATACAATGTTTGGCAATTAAATTAGTACCTCTTTTCTAGAATAATGGCGTAGCCCTGAAAGAGAAGGAGAGAACGCTTTTTTGTCGATACGGCAGTCCACAAATCCTCTGTCCGGTTCCTGCTGTTGTTACTGCAGCTCTCTCTCTCTCTCTCTCTCTCTCTCTCTCTCTCTCTCTCTCTCTCTCTCTCTCTCTCTCTCTCTCTCTCTTTGCTGCTACTGAAGTCTATACTTCTTCGTCCATTCTTCTATCTCCTTAATTTCCGCTCTGGAGAGGTCTTCTGTTATGTATTAGGT
This sequence comes from Unio pictorum, assembly GCA_030141615.1. NCBI lineage: Eukaryota > Metazoa > Mollusca > Bivalvia > Unionida > Unionidae > Unio > Unio pictorum. Next base: position 5,424,950 of record JARLTB010000046.1, read on the forward strand.
CACTTTTAACATTCTGACTTGATCTCTTCAGTTTTCCGTATCGGACTTTGTCTGACACGGTGTAAATTAACATAAACTTCGTTCAGCTTAGCTGGTCTTGAACACATCTTCATAGGATGATGGATCAAGAATGGATGGTCGGACTTCTTCTTTATTTGAATTAACAAGGTGTGCGCACATTACGTACATGTACCTCGAATTTATGACTACACAGCGGTCTGTTTATTGTTCATATGGGAAGGAATCAGTGCTTCATCCCCCAGACGTTTATGTGCCCATGGGGCACTGTTAATTTGGCCTTGGTTCATAGATACATATAGGCCCTTTATGACCCGAATGGTGGGCCATCATGAGTGGGAATGGACCCAGCGCGCTGATATATGGTTTCCAGCTGAGGCAAAGGATGAAGGGTACGTGAAGGCAGATGACTGTCCACTGTAGATTTGTCCGCTGTTTCCAGGTGATTTGGTCTAATGTGGCGTTATGCATGAATTTTTAATTTTTGGTTAAATAGATTGGTTTCCGAAAGTATCTGAATTTTGAGAAAATATTCTGTGCTGTTTTAAGAAGAGATTATTACAACGCCAGTGACTGCTAGTGACTAATTCAAGTATTTAGTTCATAAGTTGTTTATTTGTTTATGTTATCGCTTTGTGCGGCCGGGCCTGTTGGTCCTGGGTAAGACTACCTTATATAAATAAGGTGGGATTTTTAAAATAAAAAATACATTTTTGGTCATAATTAATTTTCCTAGCTATTTAGGTGCCGCACTGTGCATCCAGGCATGACGGTCCTGGGATATTAGACCATCTTATACAGTTAAATGTTTGGGATCTTGACTAATTTTCGTAGTTAGTTTGGTGCCTCCTTGTCAAGCTGGGCTTGATGGTCCTGGATTTTAGACCACCTCATATGTTCTAAGTTTGGATTATATTTTTGTGACCTAATTATGGTGAATGGGTTATTATTAATTATCTACAGTTACTAATTTGGTAGTAGGGTTATAGTTGGTTAGTATAGATCAAGTATGTAGAGGAGAGAAATTTGTTTTTTTTTATAACTTTAATTTTTAAATAACTGGAGTCCATGCATCTAAATTAAACACATTAAACACCTTCAATGAACCCATATGATGTGTATTGCTCTTCAACGAGCCCATGTGAAGAGCAATGTTCTTACGATGCTGACGGCTAGTTGCGGGAGAGGGGGAGGGGTATTGGTGTTGGTGGAGAAGTATCCATTTCCGATTTGGAACAGCGCAAGGCTCGGTGCATCATTCTTCTGTCTCTGGTTATTTTAAAAGAACATCTAAGTCTCGAACGGTTCTACCTTTCTTAGTCTTTATATATATATATATATATATATATATATATATATATATATATATATATATATATATATATATATATATATATATATATATATATATATATATATATATATATATATGGGTGTGAAGGCCTCTGTCGGTGTGTCTTCGTCGTCGCTTTCTGCAATGTCCTTACTGCGGAGAACAGGAATCCCTGACTTGGTACCGTCCAGGGCATTAATAAGAGTTTCTCGTCGGCCCCAAATCTCTATACCAGTTAGTTTTTATGTTGACCTTAAACGTACTCGGGGTAGGGTGGGATGGGGTGGGGTTTGGATCTCTGTACTTTATTTTCCCATAGACCCTACGGTATCTCCTATAACTACTTTTAGTTCCCCCAAAATAATAATTCGTTCCCTGAAATCAATAATTTGTTCCCTCAAGTTACTATTTTGTTCCCTCAAGATAATAATTCGTTCCCTCAAATTCACATTTCGTTCCCTCAAATTAATTATTTGTTCCCTCAAGTTATCATTTCGTTCCCTCAAACAATTAATTCGTTCCCTCAAATTACTATTTCGTTACCTCAAAATAATGATTTGTTCCCTCAAATTAATATTTCGTTCCCTCAAATTATTATTTCGTTCCCTCAAATTATTATTTCGTTCCCTCAAGTTATTAACTTGTTCCCTCAAATTAATATTCTATAAATAGAAACATTGAATTTGTCTGCAGCGCAAATAGAGAGACCCTTGTCAGCAAGGTTTGTTCAGGTGTGGATATCAGGTTACTATTTAATTTAGATGATGAATACCATTTTATGCGAGATATGCAATTATAATATGATATTTTGTGATAAATCTTCTTCAATGGTTACTTCATGCCTTCACTTTTACATGTCAGAATCGGAGTTATACTGTACAGTAATGATGTACGATGAATTCAAGAGGCCCATTGAGGATTGGATTTTGCTGTTGTTGTTTTGAATTGGAATGTTCTTTTCTTTAAAATGTCTGAACGATCGATATATTTTTTTTGTAGATTGAATATGAATTTAAATTAATCGTCAAATACCTTATACGAAAGTGACTTTCGCCTGACAAATATACAGTAGCCCGGAACGCTACGTATTATCGCCGTCCTTAATGTTCTTATCGGTACATATTAAATCTGTTTTCCTATTGCTGCTTACTTATAATTTTTAAAGTTTCAATAACTTTCCCTCTTTCTATTTTTTTTTTTTAAAAGAAAAAAATCTTTGTCGTAAATTCGAATAAAACAGCATGTGGTATCTGTCCCAGATTCAGATTGACCTAACACGGGAAACAACGCTACAGTATTATCATGGTATTAGCCTAACTTGGGTATGATAGCAGGCATGTAATATAATATAATAAACATACGGTCTCGCTGGACAGTTTTTTTGGCAATTTTTTGTGCGACAATGACCTATAGCAGAAAGTGATAATAATATTACATTAAGGACACAAATACAAATTAAATAATGATTTTTGTTGAAATGATGCTTGTAAGATTCTGATCGAGGTATTAAAGTTAGTTCCTCATGCAACTAGTGGCTTTTTATACTGAATCAACACTGCCCCCAGCCCCACTTTTCATCACCCCTCAACCATCTATATTTTGAGATATTTACCTCTGTAGCAGACACATGAAAATACGCAAGCCAAGTCGGCGGCTCATTTCAAGCCCAAGTTAGGCTTTTGATCTCCAATGCTAGTCTGACTGTGACAGGCAGTCAACAAAAAGTCAACCAGTTTCCAAGCCAAACTCAAAGTAATTCTAAACCACATTACAGATTTAGCTTATGTGTGAAGTGACAAATACTATGATTGTGATAATGAGGCTCATGCCTTCTACCTTAAATATTAGGTGTCAAAATGCGAAACTATCCAGTGAGACCTAAATTGCAACTGATCAATGAGACCAAATGTCCATGTTTGTACTAGCAAAAAATGTCAACAATAAACGAAAGGATCCAATGATCAAATGGAACACACATATGTAATTAATGTGGAAATCTATGAATAACAACATTACACATTAAAAAGAGTTATTTTTTATCTTTATATGAATTGTGGGAAAGCAAATATAAATATATAAAAAATTTATATTAATATTATTAATAATGTTATTATGGAAATGTTAATGTTTACAAGAAAGTTAACTATTGTTGTTTCTTATTTATATAAGAGAAATATGATCATAAGCAGCATGTTGTCAAGTGTTGCCCACATTGGCTGCCATGAAATAAAATTATGACCGTAACCTTGTAAGGACACGTGTGTGTGATTTAGATTTTAATTTTCAGTGATATTGCTACGATGTCTGCAGTGTGGCAGTTTGTAGTAATGTCTAGCACTGAGGCATCATGCTGCAGACATGCAGCATGATGTCCCATCCAGTCACATTATCCTGGCACCAGACCAATCAGTCGTAACACTAACCACTTTGGTACAACTCGGTCAGGGTTCAACCCCATGACCACCCGCATCCGAGACAGACTCTCTAAACACTAGGCCACCTGAGCGATCTGTAAGGACATGCATGTTACCATCAGTAAATGACCTATAATCATCAAACATCAGATGATATGCTGAATATCTTAAGTTTTTTAATCAAAGCCAATGCAGGTCTAGCAAGTTAAATTGGAGTTTTGTATATGATGAACAGTAGAATTGCATGCACTTTACAAAAAATGTAAAATATAAAAATATTGACATTTTAGAGGAGTTAAAATTCTGCTATATTTGCATCCATACTGGCAAGAGTTTACATCAATAAACTACCGCTAGATAGCATGTGTCTAAAATTAATTGGAAAATCATGTTTGCTGTGATAATTTAGAGCCCGCAATAATGCAGTGTTTAAATATAAATAGAGAACAAAAATACAAATGTGAAATCTTTTGTATATGTGCCCACGGAATAGTAGTATCAACTTTATGACACATCCAGAAGACAAAGTATAGATCTATGTAGATTCAGAGATATTGAACTTTCTACAAAATGTAAAGTTTAAAATTAACTTCAGATTTCAATTTTGTAATATAGAATAGATGAAGTGCACTGAAGAGAACCATACAAATGTGAATTATGTAGTCTCTTGATTTGCAGAATGAAATCATGTCCTTTGTGGCAGGATTATGTGAGAATCAATTTATATTGTATACCAATGATAAAAAATAGGGAATGTTATGATATATTTGCTCTGATTGACTACCTTTGGAGGAAATGATAATGTAACTTGATAACAGCACTTGACAAATTTGGTTTATTACAAATATATATATGTGTGTGTGTGTGTGTGTGTGTGTGTGTGTGTGTGTGTGTGTTATATAATCATGCAGGATTACATGTGTGTTATTTTAATGATGCAGAATTATACCTTTATTATTATAAACATGCAAGATTATACCTGTGTTATTATAAGCATGCATGCTTATACATTTGTTAATATAATCATGCAGGAGTATACATGTGTATTATGATAAGCATGCAAGATAATACCTTTGTTATCAAAATCATGCAAGATTACACCTTTGTTATTAATACCATGCAGGATTGGTAACCAACTAGAAATATCAATGCCAAGGTGATTGTTACTTCAGTAGTATAGCTAGAAAACAGATGGTTTTACAGTATCAACACTTCATACTTCCATCAATAGGTTGTGTAATGTCAGTACCAAGTCTTTACCAGTATCAGCAATAGTGCAAGTTTAATAATCCCATTGTAGTTACAGCTTTTTTATTGCAACTTGTACAACATTTAACATGTTTGTAGAGGGGGCTTATAAAGGTGTGCAAAAAATGCATTTTATTTACTAATTTAATTGATTCTCTAAATTACAAAGCACATGTACCTAAGATAAAATGGATAATTACACAAATCTTAAACTGTAAGCATAAAAAATGAACAGACTTATGGAATTATGAAATGGAAATAAGCATTACAATTTCTCTTAAATACAGTCCAAAATGGCAGGCAGAGAGCTATATGACTTTTTGAAGGGAAGAGGTGTGGATACAACTAAAATTGAGGAAGAGAAGGTAGGGTTGTGTTGTTATTCAGTTTATTGGTTTCAACCATTGACAATAGTTAAAACATGCATCAAACATTTTGAAGATTTTACTTCTTTAGACTCTTTGAAGTTCAAAAGAAATTAACTGCATAATAAGTAGGTATAGTCTGTACTTTGTAAAGTTTGTCACACATTTACTTCAGGAAATGTTGATACACTTGTCTTTCTTTTGTTGTCTATTTTTGTCTTCTCAGGAGCTTCCATTGTTACTTCCAGCAATAAAATTGTCCGAACAGCTGATTAAAAGAGATATTCTAATTAATAAAGGAATACATATCCATAGATTGGCAAATGAAGAAATTGTGTACTGTTTTGTCAGATTATAAGTGATGCACTTATCTTGAATAGTCAGAATACTTGTTTGGCTTACATGAAAACTGGCTTGTCTATGATTGAAATGTTATATGGTAGGGAAAAAGGTAAAATTACAGTTCTGATCTAGCAACATTTTTAGATATATTTTAGATATATATATATATATTACCTATGACTTCACGGTCATATATTTTCTTACATGTTATCTAAATGTTAGAGGCTCTGACTATAGGTACCATTAGAGGAAGCCACTGTGGTTGACTATAGGTACCATTAGAGGAAGCCACTGTGGTTGACTATAGGTACCATTAGAGGAAGCCACTGTGATTGACTATAGATACCATTAGAGGGAACTACTGTAGCTACATAGTTAGCAAGCTAGTTTCAGAGTCAATTGATTGTTTGAAACCTGTCTAGACCAGCTTCAGTGGCAATTTACTCCTGTTTTCTTAGCAGTCAGTAATTTGATATGTACAAGTGCCATTTCAAATACAAATCAATCTCAATCAAAATGTTTAGTTCTAATGCCTTCTCTAATTATAATAGGGAGGGGACTTCACTCAATTAAATTTAATTTAATGAGTGAAATACTCAGTAGGTTTCAAAAGTTATCTGGTGCACTTAGTAACATTTGTGTTTATTATTTTTTTTTTAAATTTTATACTTCTTTGGAGTAAATGTAACTCCTTGTGGAGATGGGGTTCAAAAGGTCAGACATCTTTCTTATGGTTCAGAATCATCTAACAGCTGCATTTGCTTACAGTGATCAGCTACACAGGATTGCTAGTTTATCACACACATACATATGCATGCACGCAGACAACAATTGGAGAGAGAGATCTGTCCATCACACTTTTTTGAGATATTTGAAAATAAAAATCTATTGAGCTTGGTCAGACCATATTGGACATTTAAATAATTTGATTGGATTCCAAGACCTAATTAGGTTCCATTGAATGTGACCTATTTTAAAACTTTTTAGACATTCATTGGAACCATTGTAAGGCATTTTTGACCAGACATTGTTAGCACATTTACATAAAATGTCACTTGAGATTCATGACTAAAATTTGGTGGGCATATTATATTTTTATATTATTATGTAAATGACACATTTCGATTTTCAGACCATTTTAGCAATTTACACATTTAAGAAATATTTGTATCTGTTCATAGACCAAAAATCTTATAGGATGGTCTATTGTCTATCATCTAAATGACCATTAGTGTATTTAGTATTCCTACTCTTCATAAACTACTTAAAGGATTGCCATTAAACTTTACAAGCACATTAATTATATAGTCAAGTTGGACTTGATTAAAATGATGTCACTTGGACATCCAAAAGAATATGACCACCATACTGTCACTAATCCTGCTGAATACATGGGATTTTCACTAAGACTTCTTATGAAATATAGTTGGTCCTAAAAGAAAATGAAGTTGATCTGACTTCCAATATGGCCACCATAGTAGTCATATTAAACATTTTATCATTACTTCGCTAGAATGACAAGTTACAATGACATGAGGTTTTCACCAGAACACTTCTTATCATGTCTAATTGGCATGAACTGAACATGTGCCAGTTTAATGTCAGTCTAAGCCATCTTGAAAAGTGTGTCTTTATCCTGAATAAATATCAACTTGTTTTTTTTTTTACTGAATGTGTTCTTATGTCTAGATGGTCCTACATGAAAATGGTTTGAATGTAATGTCCAGTGAGGCCACCATTGCAGCCATTTTGAAAATCTTGTTTTATAGTTACACCTCTGAAATAGACAATCATATCAATGTTTGGTTTCCTCCAGAAGACTACTTATGATGTAGTGTTGGTCCTAAATAAAATATTGATTGTCCTAAATGAAATGGGTACCAATCTCATTCTGACACTGAATATATCCACCACAGCAGCTAATTGAATAAAGGTTTAATTGGGGAATAAAGATTTTGACACTGCAGAAATTCTGTTCTGCCAGTAGAGCACAAGTCACATTGAATGACTTTTGTTTGTACTTGACATTTTTGGCATGCATGGTTTTATACATGTTAATGGCTTGCTTTTGGAACATTTGGTTTTCTTTTGTGGAGTGAGATCCATGATTTCTGCCTTCTGGTCCATTGTTTTAACAAATGTCAAGCTTAGCTTCAGTTTTGAAAAGTGTAACTTTTTGTATGCTTCTTACATTGACTGAACTGTTGTATTTCATGAGAGGAAGATTAAATAGAGACCTGAAAAATCTCAAATATCAGTTTTCATATTTATCTTTTTTTTAAAACTTTTTTTTACACCTTGTTTTGTTTTTCTTCACTCTGTGAAGTGCCAGCATCACATAATAAAATCAATTGTTATGATGGTTAGGGGGAAAATGTACATTTAAAATGCAACCCATTCTTCTTCTGTTTATCCTCATTCTTGTCATTATTCCAACATTATAGGTTGACGAGTCTGTCATTGCTCTGATGACAGATGAGGATTTTAAGGAATATGTTCCTAAGTATGGTGACAGAATAGCAGTGCTTGCCTTCGCTAGACGAATTGTATCTTCCGAGTCAATGAAGAGAGGAAGTTCAAGTGAGGATAGAAAGCGCAATCTTTTGATGCGGTTGAAAGATCGACTCAGTTCAAAGAAACGTAATATTGCTGTAGGTGAAGACAGTAATCAGTCTCATGGACGCTATCTTTCTTTAATTGGAAATAGAAATGCAAAAAAGGTACAGAGAAGGTTGGAAGTTGGATGGTTGGATTTTGATCCAGTAACCGAGTCTTATAAGCAGGTCAAAACAGCTAGTAGTGGTGGTACAAGACAGCTTAAACTTGACTTGCACATTACAATGACAGAATTACTGGAAACAGCAAAGATATTATTCTTTCCTAATGGAGAATCAATGCGAGGCAAGCTTGATGAGTTTACATTTGATATCAGTGACTTTAGCAAATGTTCCATTCCTCAAGAAAAAACTTTAGAGGAAGTATATAATGATACAAAAATGAAATTGTTGCGTGTATATATGGCAACAACTAGGAGAAGCGCCTCAGTTGGAAATGCTGAGACTAAAGATAATGAATCCTCAGACCTTGCCACCAATAAAGAAGCATCAGAAGTTCAAAGAGACATACACTTGGGACAACTATTAGAACTTGGCAGAGAATCTAACATGTATGAAGTTTCAAATGATTCTTCATTTGATAATGCCTTACAACTCTCCTCAGAAAAAAATTCCTTTCTCCCATGATATGGCAACTTATAGTCACTCTCAAGATGATAGCAGTGAGGTTATGTTCTCATACTTAATTCCAACATCAGAAATTTCTGATCTAAATGAGACCATTGGGACATGTGTGAAAGTAATTCAGCTCCATAGAGGACATGTTTTCAAAGAATTTATTGAATTCTTCTTGGAAAATAGTAGTTTGGATTTAAGGGGGACAAACATTGAAGTAGAAATGATATTACCCAATGGTCAAAAAGAGGCTGGGGAGGACAGAGGTGGTATTTTACGTGATGCACTATCAGAATTTTGGCATACATTCTATGAAACATGCACAGTTGGCAATCATATTAAAGTTCCAGCCATTACTCACATCATGACTGACAAACATTGGAAAGCTTGTGCTAGAATAATTATTCTTGGGTACAAACAAGAGAGATATTTCCCCATTCAGCTTGCTTTACCTTTTTTGTCAAGTGCAATGGATGGTCCAGGCAACAGTCATACTGACAGTGACAGTCTTGTCAGTATATTTATGGAGTATGTTTCTGACATGGAAAAAGACGTATTTATACAAGCTTCAAATGATTTCGAATCTGTAAACTTTGACAATATACTTGAAGCTTGTGAATCTCATGATATGCGTCACAGACCAACCAAAGATAACATTAGTACAATACTGAAACAGGTGGCCCACAAGGAACTCATCCAGGCACCTGCCTTTGTTGCTGAATGTTGGCATGATATTTTCTGTTTGGATCTTCAACCGTTGCTACCAGGAGACCTTAGTGAATTATTTTTATGTCTGGCTCCCTCAACAAAAAAAGTGCTGCAGATCCTGGATGTTCCAGATAACTTGTCCAATGCAGAGAGGGAAACTATTCAGTACCTGAAGAAGTATATTAAAGGTCTTTCTGAAGACATGCTGAGGAACTTTTTGAGATTTGTCACAGGTAAGGATGCAAAGTATAAGAAACATGGATTTACTTTTTTTTTTTACCTAAAGCAAGAGAAAAATATAAAAAATTTAGATTGGAGGAAACAAGCAAAGATCTCAAATTGTTTGAGATAGTTGGATTGTCAAGATAGTTTTAAATGCATTTTTGTTTTATGCAAATGGCTAATTCAACCAGATACTGATGACTGATTCAGCTAGTATCACTGGACATTTGTATGCCTTCAAAGTGTTGACAGTTATTGTCAACTGGTACCCAAGATGTTAATTTACTCCATGACATTGCATCCACACATAAATTTGCCATCTTGACAGACTCATTGAAGGAAAATATCATCCAAACTTTGCATGATCCTCCAAACAGCCCTGATGTACAAGGTAGCACAAGCCAATTTTTGCCTGTATCTTATTATCTAAGATTAGCTAATAAGCAGATGATTAGAAAAGTCACCATACAGATGGAAGTAGAGTTTTCCAGTATATGAACAAACATACCAGAAATTGAAAACAAAATGGCATTAAACAACTGATAATCAGGCTGTGAAAGTATGCAGATGTGCATGGAGATAACTTTGAAAGCGTGCACTGTTCGCTAATACAGAACTTTGTTGTATAGTTCTCTATTATTTAGATACTTCCCCAAAATTCAAATACTTATGCTTCCCCAGAAATCCATATTTCTTTTAATCTTGTGTTAATCTTTCAAGCACCTCTAAATGTCATATATTTGAATTACATTATACTGATTTATTGCAGGTGCTGATCTACTGACTGTACAAAGGATATTTGTTCGGTTAGTGTGCTGTGACTCTGAATTCACCAGGAGACCAATTGCTCACACCTGTGGCTGTGTTCTTGAATTACCATCAAATTATGAGAGCTTTGTCGAATTCCGCAGAGAATTTAATGGTATATTGGAATCACGCATCTGGATCATGGATATAATATAACCATGTAGTAATTTTATGCAGTAGTCATTCATGTTTTTTTAACGGAAAATGTTATGCTACAATGTTAAGGATAGTGTGGAGTATATTAAGAATCATATGTATTATTGCTTTCAGTATTCTTGCAAAACTGTTCTTCAATATATTTTCAAAGTAGTTGTTTTCACTTGTATATAATAAAGAAATCTGTTACAAAACTGCATGCAGTTCATGCAGTTGGTTGAAATGCATTTTTGGTATGCAGATAATACAAACAAGTTTGAGTTTAAAATTTTGTTCATATTGAACTATCATTGGTTGAAAATAACATGAAGAATGGACAAAATGTTATTCTGAAGATAGACAAACTGTTCATATGTTTTTTAAATGTTTAGATATAGAGCAACTTCACTGAATTGTAAGCTAATCTGCTTAATATGGTATGGACTTCCATCTGTCATGCATCATACTTAGTTGTTTTCTATATTTATTTTAGATCTGTTCAGCATTTAAACAAATTTAACAGGCAGCATCCTGAGGATAGTATCTATAAAAAAAATGAGCTTTTCCTAATATTATCACTGTAGGTACAACCTATAATAATGATGCTCAGGGTCCAAAGAATAGCATAGCGATATATGTGGGGTTGTGTTAACAAATTTTTTAAAAAACTTCCCCATAGAAATGCATTGAAATTTCAATGTCATCAGTTTTAAATAACCTCTTGATCATATAATCTGCTAGTTATACATATAATCGGCTTTTCTGAGATCATATATTTAGTGTGTTAAAAAGAGAGGTCACCTTAAATTATAAAATGGGAACCATGCTGCCTTCACATTTTAAGCAGAATTGCATTATAATGAATCTCATTATCATGGGTTTTACCTATATTACTAAAAATGGAAACAAAACTTAGCATGACTACTCTTAAACCAGGTGACATAATTTGATCAAATTCCATGTTTTGATAAATGATATTAATTCATTGGCCTAACTTTATGGTCTTTACAAATTTAGAATACCAGTATAATCTGTGCATATTGTTCATCTACCTCTACTTTCATACATCACAAGTGTGTTAAAACTTATTCACATTCTGGCTGTTCATTATTAGTAAACTTAACTAGAATGCATGTAATTGCATTAAACCTACTTATTTTGGATATTAAGAATTAAACAAAGATACTGACCACAAATTTGACCTTAGAAAAATTTGTAGACAGTTTGAATTAAATATGTACTCAAGTTGAAAAGTTCTATAAAAGTGAAATTGGATCTTCAATGTTTTCTCTTTACTCTCATTTGTCAGAAATCCCCAAATGTTATATTTCACCCACAATTCTGAAACCAAAGGGATATTTCTATTTTAGTAAAATTTATGTCCATTTTCTAACATAAAGATGACTTTTTACTTTCAGTCTTGCACCTCTAGGGAAACTTGATCTTGTTTGACCTGGTGGATATGCTATATGTGTTATTTATAAAGAAAATGATTAAGCATGCTGTTCTGAATTTATGTGAATAACATCTTGTTAGAATTTGCTACTTACAAAGCAAATGCCAATAACTGACTTAATCTTGGCTTAGATTAGATGTCCTTGCTACCATCACAAAGACTTTATAACGGATACGGTATTGATGACACTTAATGTTTGGATCAAACTGAGATTTTGGTCAAACCTCATTCTGATACTTTTAATGGGGTATGTCTCAAGGCCAATACAAGGATAGCAATAACAGGCCCACTTGGGCTACTTGTTGATTGCATGTTTTTTAAATTTATTTAATAGTATTTTCTTGCAAACAGTTGGCTGAAAAAGTATAGTGTGATATTTTATAGTATGATCTCCAAAAGGTTGATATTTCACAATATTAAACCACATTTCTACAATTCACCAGACATAATTAGATAAAATATATACAAATATGTTGATAAATGCTTTGTCATAATGAAAACCTCACTCCAATGAACATTTTACTTATATCCAAATCCATTGTAACATGGGACCATTATATGTAGCACTTGTCAAAGTCACAGCAATATTTTGGAAGTTGAAAAGCATTTGTTATGTTGTACATCTGATATAGAGCAATATATTTAGTAAATATCATCTGAGTACCTGCCCCTCAAGGGACTTTGGATTTTAAACCATAGATAGCATAAAGGAATGCTAAAACTGTTTGAAATAAAACATATGGACACATGTTTGCAAGAAATGATTTTATATGTTGCTATATTAAAAATCAGGCATAGAGATATATCAATGAACATTTTCAACAACATTATCTTACATGAACTTTCAATTTTAAAACACATCTTTGTGCTTATTTTCATTTTGTTCAAAACGTTTTTTCTTTCATAGCATAAGGAAATGCATTTTGTGAAAGAAACAGTATTACCTTATTGTGCATTGATAATGTGTTTTGTTTTTATTTTTTGATAATGTTACTAATAAACTTGAGTTGTGCAAGAACATTTATTTTAGTCTTTCTGTCAACATGTACCTAACTAGGTCTGTATGTGCACGTGTAAAGTGCTGTGGCAACTGAAAGTTTAAAAAAGCCAGTAAATGTTATAAAGGGAGAATGACTGGAATCTACAATCATTACTATCTCTTTTCTGTGTTATGCATTTCATTTGATCAGCTGTGGTGGAAAATGTTTGATCCACAATGTGCTTTGTCTGAAATGGAGTTTTTTTAATAATAATATTAATAATAATAATAATAATAATAATAATAATGACTTTATTTAAAGAGGGTAACACAATTAGCTAAGAACTAATCTACCTTGAGGCCCTCACACAAGGAATTTATTTAATTCAGCAGCATCTCAGGAGCCACTGGATATATTGGGTTTGGAAGATGGAAATAGAGTGGGTATTTCTAATCTCAACTGGAATACAATTCCAGAGCAAAGTTCCAGAGTATTGGAAACTTTTCTTGAATAATTCCTTATTTAGTTTGGGAATTTTATACTGTTTTGTAGATATTGATCGCAGGTAGGGTGTATTACCAGGTAGCCTATACTGGAATAGGGATTGTAAATATTCAGGAGCACTATTATTGGATATCCTGTACATTAATTTGGCTTTTCTTAAACATATTCGGTCTTTAATAGGTAATATTTTTAACTTACCAGCTAAATTTTCCTTGCTGTCTTTCTGGTTTGATATTAGCCTAACTGCTCTTTTCTGAAGATTTTCCAACTTTGATATGTTTTTATCATTTGAATTACCCCATACTGTATTACAGTAGTCTAAATACGGTTGTATGTAACTGTTATAAAATAATTTTCTGTGCCTTTCAGGGATGAAATGTCTTATCCTACTGAGAAGCCATAAACTTGAATTGACCTTTTTACTGATTGTTTAATATGATCAATCAGTATTTCCTTGTATCCATCCATTCATGCATCTGCTTTTTGTTTGATATATCATGAGTATTATATAGCTGGTGCTAGAAGACAATCAAAACTATAGAGTTGTGTAAATTTAAAACCTAAGCAGTTTGACACATCAAAATCAACAGTGTCCATAGTTTATCCGAACTTGCCATGTGCATGACTTCCTTTATGACATCGCTGTTTCTACCACATCCATCTATTTTTTAAAATTTATTCATGCATCCATGAATAAATAGAAAATGGAAAGATGATAAAATAGGCATTATATGCTAAAATGTACAATTGTGTTACTTCAGGAATTTTTTTCAAAATAGACGTTGAAATATGTACAGATTTCTTTATTTAAAAAAAAAATAAAACTGTATATGCTACCTTTTGGTTGAGGAAAAAGAAGACATATTATTAGATATTACCATAATTGTTATGCCATTTGAACACAGTATATAAAATTTTAAAATAAACCACAGATTTATGGAACTAAAAGAATATTTACATTTCTTTAATTATTGTTTGAGAGAGCTGATAAATTATAATTCCTAATCAAGGTCAAATGTCGCAGATCTACAGCCTTGTTATGCTCTTGATTAGTAAGCAACAAAATAAGATATCATTGTAGATTTTCAAGATCCTGCCTTATATTGTTCCTTAGAAAAAGGTACAAATCTAGGCCTTCATATGGGTCAGTAGGGAATGCTAGTCTCTCTTCTTCCATGATGAATGCACACAAGTCAAATATTTCCTTGTAACAAGGATATGTTTTTCTAAAAAGACACTCAGCTCTGCAAGTGTCAATATCTTCCATTGGGACAAATGTCTGATAGTTTTGAGTTCCGTACAGTGTAGGAGTTTGGTACATAACTTCGGGGCGTCCACTTGGCATAACAGAGTTTCTTGTTGGCCTAATGAGATGCATGTTTCACACCTTCACAACTTCATCCATCTCATCCTGCAATATTATTAGAACTCTGTTGCATAACATCATCATTTTTAACAGTCTATAGATATTATTTGTAAGACAGAAATGATATTCTTTTAATTTGATCTGGAATAAATACGCTTTTACAGTGAATATTTAGGATTAATTTCTTGGATGATACATCATCATCATAATTCTTAAAATACATTAAAATATTTATTTTGTGAATGTAATAAGTCTTGAAGACTTTGCTGCCATGAATTAAGAACAATTGCCTACATGTCCAAATTCTTAATTCGCCTAAAGGATCATTTAAGGTGAAACTAATGATTTTAAAAAAATACAATTCTGAAACAATTTTTTTGGGCAGAATAAAGAAATAGTCTTACTTAAAGCAAAGACTTGATTTGTTTTTTTTTTTACAAAACTTTAATAATAGATTTTAATAATCTTTATGATTATCACACATTTTTTTATGTAAACATAGCAGATGGGATACAACGGAGAGGATCATCTTCCATTCATGAAACTTACATTATTCCAAAATGTGGTCTGTTACATATTTATTAAAATATGATGAAGTTCAGACATCATAGATTCTTAACAACTGGTATATATTCAAGTAACTTTGAAGTCAGTGATACAAAAGCAATAGGGATGTTAAATGATAAAACGATACCAAGTCTTTCAATTTCTCTCATCATTTATCTCATTTCTATATCCCTCAGACTAAACTAGCGGGAAAACAAAAACAAAATCTCAAGAAATTATAATCATCACCACCACCACAGGTTCACATCATCAACAACAACAAAAAATGTTATTGCTTGTATCTTTTTATGAAGTTTAAAGACTTTTCGAGATTTGCATATCTACAGCAAATTGATATATATCAAGAGCACAATACCCCGCACAACGTACAAGCAAAAGCAAAAACAAATGAACGTGCACATGCCAATATGTGTTAAATATCCATGTGAAATAAGGTCTGCATTTACTCACAGTCTCATCTTGGAGCAATAACAATGCATACATCATTAGTCTATCCAGTTTTCAATAAAACTGTCATATATATATATATATATATATATATATATATATATATATATATATATATATATATACACACCATGTTGGCCTATTCATCATATAATTCTGCGCAACAATACGTCATTTCTGTAAACAGTGGATCATATTTTGTGTTTGGTTGACAATCCGATTTGAAAGAATGATTGTGTTTAAATAAGGAAAGTGATTTTCATAAAGCATAAAAAAATATTTCATATTTATATTACAAATACATGTACATATGAAAATGTGAATTCTAATGGTCAACAACAGGTACTGAATGCGAGGTTGATGTTTGAAAAAAGGCAATAATCTTAAGGAATAAAATCATACAGGGTGACAAATGTATCTCAGATTACCAAATATGACCCTGTTTATCATACCTTTAAAGTGACAAATTGTCAACTTGCTGATTTTCGATGGTCTGTTTCTAAATTCTTTATTTTTTCCCATAAAAGAGACGTTGTAAACACATTGCATTATATTCATTATTGTTTCTCTTCAACATACTTTTATAAAATGTTGAACTTTTACAAATTCTTTTACAAAATTGGTTTATTTTGCTAATATCTCTTGCCATTTAATGGCATTGTTACATTGAATTTTGTCAAACCAGCGATCTGATCTGATCTTGTTCATTGGCTAAAATGCAGACAGAAAGAGTCTTTTAAAAAGTAATGCATTTCATTTACATAGCCTGATGCATAAGCATTACATCTTTTCAAAGCCATGTCCAGAATACAGACCAATAAATACATCGCGAATCACGAAAACACAGGTGTGGTATCCTGTATGTCCAAAATTGGTACTATGTTGAACAATGTTCTAGTAACACTTGAAGCTTTTCAAATGGTAAGCATAATTTATTTTCATCCATCTGTCGAATTCGGTATTCGGTTTGCGTTAATACTATTGACAGAAACCTTACATGCGCAGGAATGCCTGAGATCAATATATACACGCGATCCTGTAAAACCACTAAAACATTGTTAAGATATATAGTTTTCGTGCTAACTTCTGAAAGCTGAAAAGATTAGCTTTCCAAATACTTTGTGCAGTGTCTGTCTATGTAGTTGTTCAAAGTCGCACAATTTTAAGTGTATGTCTGTGAGTATGTGTGTGTGTTTTGGATTTTTAAAGTAACTTTAAAAGTTTTGCAGTCATATCCCTACGATGTCTGCATTGTGGCAGTTTATAGTGATTCCAGCATCGAGGCGTTGTGCCGCAGACATGTGATATCAGGTCCCACCAGGTCACATTATCCTGATACCAGGCTGACCAGTTATATATAACCCTTTAAAGCCGAGTGCCAAACGAGGCAGCTGCTAGTACCATTTTTATAAGTCTTTGGTACGATTCGGATGGGTTTAGAACCCGCGATCTTCCGCATTCGAAGCTGAGGCTCTGACCTCTAGCGTACTTGAAAATTGAAATAATATGTGAGAATAATATTGTAATAAATTTGGAGTATGCGCGTTTGATAGCGCCCCATTTTAAGCAATTCTTAGATTGTGTGATTATTGTGATTCGGCGCCATGGAAATATTCTTAGCCCGAAATAATTATCCAATTACTAGGAGCAAACGTCACGGAGTCAAGTGTTAGTGAGTTTGAATGATGTCATGGTTCGCTTGTAGTGAATTCAGGTCAAAACCGAATGACTGACCCTGGAGTAAGATAGTCCATATTAAAATCTACCGGTAGTGACGTACAATAATGGTGTGGCTGAGGTGGCAGTATTTACGGTAGGAAACAGGTAAATTACACAGTGGAATCAATAAGAAGGGATTTAGCAAATACCGTGTACGTGTCCATAGTGGAAAATGGGTGGTTATATTCGCATGATGTGCCTGGAAAAGCGTTCATTGACTGGCCTAAGGTGGCGGAGTTAAAATAGTTCCTAGTGAATTTTCTATGGTGTAACTGGTTCGCGGTACGGAAACCTGATGATGATGAAGAGAAACCAGGCAAATATGCGGTTGATTGACTTTTGGCAAGTTGTTTTATCTGTGGTTTTATATTGATTAGAGTCAAAACATACACGTCTGGCTTTCTAATTAACAACTTAAATTGTATGGAAGTCTTTGTAAATTTGGGGAAACATGATTTCTAGCTGGATTCGCGCCAGGATTTGGCACTTCTCGGTCAAGTAATACCCATGTGCGCGTAACAATATATCTCACCCAACAATATCTTTGGTTTTCTAGTGCAAATTTTCGTACTAACATTGAAATTAGATGTAAAAGTTAACCATATGAAAGACACGACTTATCTCTAATATCTGCTTTAAAACACGCAAAGAGATTTCAGTGAGGGTACACAGCGTAAGTGCAAGAAAAAAATAGCCGGAGCTGAAATATCCGAAGGGATAAGTGCCGGCCTCGTCAGATTTGTCATTGTACTCAACTTTTGATAATTTATGATTATGCTCAGTCATCTATATTCTAAAAGAAAAATTCTAACGAAAGGTAGTTATACCTGAATCATTCCCATAAAGCAAAATTGTAGAATGCTTTTGTCCAAAATGTCTCCACTAAAGTAGCCATCATTTCGAATGTGTTGAAAGAGATCAATCCAGAATTCTGCACATTGTTTCCCAAAATGTCCCCACCAACATTCTATCCTCTGGTTATGAGTACTAGCACCTTATATGAATGCATTTTCATTAACTTCTTCATTTTGCCTGTTTCTCCTCAGGAAACGCTGGAAACTCTTGACGTAACAATTTTCAGTTCCCAGATCGCCTCTTACGAGAGTGGGTACTCCGTTTAATTTTCCAACAGTACTTATAAAATAACCACCTATGATTCTTGGATCACTGGAATTATGATACACATAAAGCCATACAATATTTCTTGAAAATCCGTCGATACATCCATTTATGCAGAATCCGTACGGCTTCAACTTGTCGTACGAATCAATGTGCCAGATATAATTTGGTCCTTTGGCAAAATATTCCCGCCTATTGAGACGTCGTGCTTTTCTAGCCTGGCACCCATTAGGATCCAACGCAGATAAAATGAGTCGCACGTCTTCTTTTCTAACTTTTGAGCCATTAGCCAAACATTTTGTGTGCATCCATCGATATCCATGTAATTGACCTGAATGATTGAGTTCATTAGATATAAAGAATAAAACATTTGCTACATCACTGTAATCTTTATGCCTTGAAAGACCATTAAAGTTTAGTATACGTCTTAGATGACGTTCACTGATGGTAATCCCATGTTGAACTGAAAGAACAGTGATGATGTCTTGATAAAGAAGTCCTAGCTTGAAGTAGAACTTAATAAGCTCAGTTCTAACACCAGCATCCGCCATTGTAATGCATTAATCAAGTACACAAAGTATAAGTTTTGAGAGAAAGAAATATTAATTTGAGGGAACGAGTTATGATCTTGAGGGAACAAAATAGTAACTTGAGGGAACGAAATGCTAACTTGAGGGAACAAATTATTAATTTGAGTGAGCGAAATGCTAACTTGAGGTAACAAATTATTAATTTGAGGGAACGAAATGCTAACTTGAGGGAACAAATTATTAATTTGAGGGAACAAAATGCTAACTTGAGGGAACAAATTATTAACTTGAGGGAACGAAATGTTAACTTGAGGGAACAAATTATTAATTTGAGGGAACGAAATGCTAACTTGAGGGAACAAATTATTAACTTGAGGGAACGAAATGCTAACTTGAGGGAACAAAATAATAACTTGTGCGAACGAATTGGCAATTTGAGGGAGCGAATTAATAATTTGAGGGAACGAATTAATATCTTGAGGGAACGAATTATCATTTTGAGGGAACAATTTATTAACTTGAGGGAACGAAATGCTAACTTGAGGGAACAAATTATTAACTTGAGGGAACGAAATGCTAACTTGAGGGAACAAATTATTAATTTGAGGGAACGAAATGCTAACTTGAGGGAACAAATTATTAACTTGAGGGAACGAAATGCTAACTTGAGGGAACAAATTATTAATTTGAGGGAACGAAATGCTAACTTGAGGGAACAAATTATTAACTTGAGGGAACGAAATGCTAACTTGAGGGAACAAATTATTAATTTGAGGGAACGAAATAATATTTTTTACCTCGTGTCCTCTCTGGGGCTCCGTACAATAACGATAAAGCTTTGATATTATGTCAATCCTCAGTCGAGCTCTATTAATAATTTCATTAATGAATCTCATGTCAAGTCTGATCAATCAATTAATCAATCAACCAACCAATCAACCAACCAACCAACCAACCAACCAACCTACCAATCAATCAATCAATCAATCAATCAATCAATCAATCAATCAATCAATCGATCATCTTAACATAATGTATTTTTCACTAAGCAGAATTTTCTAATTGTTTAAGAACAAAACAATATATATACATGTAATTTTTTTTAGGGAGCGCCATCTCCAGATCTCATCAGATGTAACCAATATACAATGACAAACGTTACTCCAATCCCTTAAACATATCAAATTCTGTTACATGTATCAATATAAAATTAAACGAAAAATGTAATGTGCACTGCAAGGTTATATTTGCGCATGTTCATTCCCAGCTATCCATAAACATATATCTAAATTATACATAACTATGAAATTATAGGTATTACTGGCAAAGATATTAAAATCAATCATATAATTATATGGCTTATTTTTTTTAAAATACATTTTAGTATTGCTGGTATGTCACTGGTCAGCGAAACGAATTTTCCAAAAAATGACCTAGATTGGGACAAACTGCAGTAGTGTGCCGCAAGCTAGTTTCCACTCCCAAAAGTCGTACAGCCTTCTTCTCTATTTAACATCTTTGTCCGAATAGGCTTCAGAATCAGCAGAATTGTATGATTCAATTAAATATAAGAACATTCAGAATTTCTAACTGTTCAATGGTGGGTAATTTTGGCTCTTAACATTATATACCGCTAGTGGGGTATTTGCACTATAGTAACAGGCAGAGTGTTTGTTCTAATGGCAGTTAACAAGATCGGGAGGCATATTTTGTACAAACAATGAGATGAGTCACAGACTTAAAATGGAGGAATTACGGTACTAAACAAAGGCAGTGAGTGTTAAATTATGTAAGCACATCATTGCTTAACAGACGAGAATTATGTTGTGTTTTTTTTTCAGCAATGTTGAATCTTAAAAGTTGTACGTAACGTAAAGGTTCCACTTATCTCACCGTTATTCTGAAGTCGTTTTTAGATGATTATGAACTGAACCCCTTGTAAAACAGATATTTAACCAAGAGCCATTTTTAACAATCACGTATGCATGTTTATATCACTCAGATATTTAGGATAATACTAATGGGGTGTGAGTAATAATTATTTTGTTTGTTTGTTTGATTAGGCATTTTAACGTAGCTTTAACAATTTTTCAGTCACATCGCTACGATGTCCGCGGTGAGGTAGTTTATCGTGATGTCTAGCACTGAGGCATCATGCCGCAGACATGTAGTATGATGTTCCACCTAGTCACATTATCCTGACACCAGGCCGACCAGTCCTAACACTAGCCTCTTAATGCTGAGAGTCAAGTGAGGAAGCTGTTAGTAATAATAGGTTGGAGTAATAATTAAATGCAGAAGCTGCAAAACTTATTGTCAATGGGACCTTATCAAGATCAACTGCTGTAAATTAAATCTCTTGAGCAAGCATCTACGAAGAAAGTGTAATCTTTAACCAGACTGGTTCTAAAGAAACGGTAAATTTAAGACATCCTACTGAGTCTTACTCCATCACTTTAAAATCTCGATGATTTGGTTTGGCTAGAAATTTCACAAAGCACAAAGCATTTGTAGAAGAATATTAGAACGGACACGTCGGGCTTCTTAATTTACAACTGAAGTTATATGGAAGTTTGGGGTAAACTTATGACTTCTAGCGTGAATCACGCCAGGTTTTGACACCGCTCGGTCAAGTAAAGACCCCTAGCTTTCGAGAGACCGTCCATTTAAAATTAGTATACCTGACAGAATAGTTGTGCCTTGTATAGCTTTTCTTTTGCATCTTGCATGATTTTAGTCATATGTATTGTATGCTTTATTTTAGATTTATGTTAAGCATTCACCGTCTGCCCCGCAAAACGAAGCTTGCTTGAACCTTCTACCCACTGAACGTCAAAGCCTTCTGGCAAAAAAATACTGTCTTAACAAGTATAGCGTGAGTAATAGCTATACAAGCCTACATAGTTATTATATTTATTATTCATTATTCTATTGGACCAGATTCATTAGGATTTTAAAATAATGTCTTCTTCTTCTATATGTAATTTTGAGTTTTAGAGTCTTTTCAATTTGAACATTTTGTGAATATTTTAAACTCCATTTTTAGAACGTTGGTGTGTATCAAGTCTCAGACATTTCTATTTATGCCCCACCCAGTCACATCATCCTGACACTAAACCGTCCAAGCTTAACACTAATATCTTAATGCTGAGCGCCAAGCAAGGCAGCTGCAATTACCATGTTTATAAGTCTTTTGTATGACTGCTGGAGTTCGAACTCGCGACCTTCCGCATCCAAGGCATGAAGCACTAACCACTAGGCCATCGGAACTTTGGCTCTTTTGCCATATTTTTTGCGAGTGAAACTATTTAACTTTATTTGGAAAGATTTCTATCCTGTAGATTGCTTTAACAACTGTACATGAATTTTAAATATATTTCTAACATGCGCCGTTTATTCTGAAGTTTACATATTCGGATATCTCTGGAAGTGGTTATCCCAAAGATTTTAGCATCTTTTATCCTTAATCATTTCGCAGCTTTTTTAAAACAACTCTACGTCTCATTTGTAAAACTAGACATTTACTTTTCTGTATGGAAGAGTGTAACACAAAATATAATTAGGGACAGGACAGAACAGTTTTGAGCACACTTCCCATGTGAACATCAGAACATTTGCTATTTTTAAATGGTGGTCAAGACACTGCAGAAGCAGGATGCTACTTACACTTGTACTGTTTTGTGAAAAAAGTTGTATATTTCAATTCATTACATAGCCTGAGCCGCATTATTCATCACACATATCGGAAATTACTTCGTGACACATCGTCCGTGTCTTATACTGCTACTACTCCTACTACTACTATTACTACTACAACTACTATTGCTGCTGCTACTACTATTACTACTATTACTAATACTCCTACTACTACTACTACGACTACTACTACTACTACGACTACTACTACTACTACTACAACTACTACTACAACTACTACTACTACTACAACTACTACTGCTGCAACTAATATTACTACTACTGCTACTACTACTACTACTACTACTACTACTACTACTACTACTACTACTAATAATAATAATAATAATAATAATAATAATAATGATAATAATAATAAATGATAATACTGTATTATGTCTTGGATCCATCTTCTACGCGGTCTTCATTGCATAAAAATGATCTTGTGATATAATTTAAACACATTCAGTTATAACTGCAATCGCAATCAGGCTGATTTTCGTATATATAGAGATTTAAGATTTCCCTGATATTTTCTGTTAACAGTAGTATTGACACAAATGAATATTTAGGTTAAACAGTTGGCCCAATATATCCTTCGATTGAATTAGCACAGATCATTAAGCAAAAACGGAAAGATTTCCTTTTGTTCGAAAGAGATCTCAGGATCGTTTGCATTAACCATGTACGCGTTCCATTTATTTTGCCAAGACATTATCTAATTTATTATGGTTTTGTTTATGGAGTTTCGTTCTGCGGCTTTAACTTCCAATGCATTGCCACTGCGGTATCCATCTTGTTTAAGGAAATAGAGCTTCTAAACCTGACTTATATACGAGACGTTGGTGGTTGTGATGAAGACGACTCGGGTTTAATTGCATTAGTTGAATTATTACAGTCAGTTGGCTTGACAAAAAATGTGTTGAAACAGCTATGGCTCGAATGACTGCAATGGGGATACTTTTTATACTCTTTGGCAGTGTTACTTTGACCCTTCAAACAACACCAAAATGCATTCGTAAAATATCCTTTGGATCATATCTATGTATACAAACAAAATCTTCTATTGAATAGTCAGTCCTTTTCGTTTCATTAAACTCAAATAATTTATCTCTTTTTGTGTAAGATCAGGAAGCAGGAAGCAGTAAATCTATTTATCTATCTATCTATCTATCTATCTATCTATCTATCTATCTATCTATCTATCTATCTATCTATCTATCTATCTATCGTATGCATGCATGCATGCATGCATGTATGTATGTATGTATGTATGTATGTATGTATGTATGTATGTATGTATGTATGTATGTATGTATGTATGTATGTATGTATGTATGTATGACCACAGAGTTTCCACACTAACCCGAATTTGCGTATACAAGAGAATAGCAAGATAACTTCCACACATAATGTTTCATATTTTTATTGATCAGTTCTTTTTCATGTTATCTGTTACACTTGTTTTTCATAACCTTTAATCTAGTGGTTAGAAAATCAAGCTAAGTTCAGTTGACTTGATTCCTCTTTTGATTGCAACTGCCGATAGGCAAACTTATATTCTTGTCCATTGACCAGACATTAAAATAACCTGGTCCAAAGCAGTTCTCTGAAAACGTTTTTATTATTTCACTTATAAAAACCGATGTTTGAGCATGTAACACTGTGAGGTTCTTAAGTTTTATTAGTTATAAGGAATGAATAGAATCTTACAAAAGATTATCAAATATCTCCGCGCTAGAACAGGTCCAGGTAACTCTTCGCATCTTTCTCCCGGTTGTTCAAGGGGATAATGATGAAAGCATTTCGTTTTAGCAAGAGTTCATTCAAATTCAAGCTATTGAATAAGTCAAGCATGCAATATTTCTTTTTCATGGAGTTACGGAAGAACAACATTTATTTTAGCTTGTAATTAATGTTTTTGGGATTAAATTAATCCGTACCTGGAGTAAACTATTAGTAAACTGACTTTCACAGATGTGATATAGGATTGTTCAATCCATACATTTGCAAAACCAATATAATTTTGTATGTGGGAACAAATTTTTAACAGTTCGTTTGTTCAGAAATTACCTTCTTTACTAGTCACGAATACAGTTAACTAACAATATAAGAAATCCCCTTATATTTATTTTTCGTCATTCCTGTTGCAGATGTTTTCAAAGTTTCTGAAAATCTATCGCTAATTATGTTAGGAAGATTTACATAATTAGATGCATATAATTTGTAAATGCTTACTGAAGATTTTTTTATATTCTAAGGTTGGACAACTCTTACGTGAAAGATATATATATATATATATATATATATATATATATATATATATATATATATATATATATATATATATATATATATATATATATATATAAGAAAAGACAAAGGTATTAAACAATTTGATAAATACTTGAAATAAATTTTGATCGGTTCCTTTACACTATATCTGCTTAAATGCATTTTGAATGCTAAAATTAAACGATGCTTTTGTGGTTTCTTTTCCTCCTTCTTTTGCAAGAGTATTAAGCCCATGTGACTGCAGTTTGAGTAACAAAGCGACTGCTAATGTTTAAGTCGATATAATTAGTAAAGTTCACATTATTTCACTAACAGAAAGAATATTAAAGGAACAAAAAAATACGGTTAAATTAATTATATCTCTCCATATGATGCCATTTGATTGATCGCGTGAAAATACGGCGTTCACCTGACATCGTATTTATGGCGCTCTACATATTCATATTTTGCATGTTAGAATTGTAAAGAAAACTATTTTCATCCGTTTTCCTCACTGGTTGTATTGACTATTTAAATAAGACTTTGCATAACTTATTTATTGCTTAAAGAACTTTTAATTTCCATTATTTCGGTGTAAGATTGATGGGTGTAATATGGGTTGTAGCTTGGCCTAACTCCAGATGTGCATTTTTAATATTTAAAAAAATGTTTGCTCCACTTGGTCATTTTTACATCCTGGAATTCAGAGATAAATCGTAAATAAAAAGAGAACCGATAACTTTTTTATACATTGTATATGTTTGGTAATTCATTAATTGCACTTTCAGCAGCTGCACTTGTCTAGACGTGGGGAAATTAAGTGCCCCTTTTGTAATAGGGGTTAAAGATAGCGTGCTTTACACAAATTCAGGCTGATTGTCTATTTGTTGCATTAGGTAGCAGTCATTTTAATTAGATGCATGCTTAGGTCATGTACAATTTCCAAAGAAATATCAACCACAATTACATCCAATTTGTTTAGAGGTATGCCAACATTCTCTCCACTATGCAAGTTTTAAGTGCAATCCATTTCACTGTATATTCTCTCTCTCTCTCTCTCTCTCTCTCTCTCTCTCTCTCTCTCTCTCTCTCTCTCTCTCTCTCTCTCTCTCTCTCTCTCTCTCTCTTGTACATAATTGGAGTGAAACGGAAAAGCATACAAATGGGGAACCAGACTAATTATCTCTACGCCGACCAGATTAGCGGGTAAACGGTAGCAAGATAGTTCCATATATAAAGCTGAATTTGTTTCTTTGTTTTCATGATTAGCTAAACTCAATCTAATATATTTGTTGGTTTTAATTAATAATAAAGAATATGTTTATGTAAAAGGTAAATAAGTCGTGTTTATTGAAGAACATCAGTTATCAAATATTTAGGAGGTAAGTAAATCCTGCATGTAGTCCGCAATCCCATAATGCCCTAGTAAGAGTGATCGTAGGAAAAATATAAACGGATATGATTTGGAAGGAACGGGAACCGGACATATTCATTTAGATGCTCTTGGTTATGATCCTTGGATCAATTGAAGAATACCGAGAAATCCAATTCATTGTTATGGAGACGGTTCCATGATGGCGGCAAGTGCACCATCTGTAATGAAAATTTTCTAATATTGTTATGTTCAGTGAATCAGTATATATCAAAGTTGAATCACAAGTTTTTAATTGCTAACTCTTTAAAATGTCCCTTATACATTAGTGTTTATTCATGTGCATATGAACGCCAAAAACTAACATAGCAATGAAAATTTGCACTAATGTCCGACACTTACACTTCCACAGGATTGTTGTAACCACATCTGTGTTTTCTTCATTTCCGAATTTGCCAAAATATTTAGGTTTTACCCTGGGAAACCCCATATTCTTTCGTTCATCAGTCCTGTAGAAAGGCATATTTTTCCTTAAATATTTCCTATCATTTTTCACTGTAATCGTAAATATGTAAAGCATAAAACTGGTGGAAGTTTGAAGAAATTATATTACTACTGTTATAAAAAAAAAAATAGGTAAAACTATTACACGAGTGAAGCTTGTTCGACATGCGTGAACACTGACTGGTTGGTTTGATTCTTGCTTGCATTTTATGGCATATTGAACACATTATAGTCTGTGAAGGAGATTGGAGCAAAGTCACTTTCCCAAGACACACTGAGGCTGCTGAACCTATAACCTTTGGATTACTAATCCCAAATAAGATACTGACTGTTCCTGCCTGAAGAAGTGATTATATTATATTGTGTGCATTCTTCGCATGTATCAAGTAATCCTTCTTATTTGATTAAATATGCATTGATATTTTTGTTCAATTGTAAAACTGAGTAAAGCTGGGATATTTTGAACAGTGATTAAGTTCCTTGACCAGTAAAATAATATATGATGAATGTCACAAGAATGTATACTTGTTGCTCTTTTTCATAATCAAAGCTAGTATACATCTTTTTAAAAAAAATGTTATATATATTATTTAAATGGCATAACCTTTCTAAAAATTCACTTATTATAACGATGGTGTCACCCAGGAAGGGGTATTTTTTTTCTTCATTTATTATCATGCTGTTGAGTAGTAATATTGATGAGGTAATTTCTTAGAGGAAGAGAATTAGGTCATGCAATCTTGTTCAACTAGGTAAATGGATGGGTGAAAGTGCACATGGATTTGAGGCATAATGGGAGGATTTGGTGGTGTAGTGAGGATATTGGAATATGTGTTGTATTTGGTTGATGATAAAAGAGACTGTGTTATAGTGGAGGGTATGAGGCTCCTACAAAATAACACATTCAGCCATAGTATCTTCCATTCCACCCCAGTCCCTTTCATTTTGGGCCAATCTCAAGGATATCCTATTTTGCACTATTGATACATTTTCTTTTGGCACGAAATATAGATTATTTTCTACACCATATGAACACTACATGTACATGATAACATCCTCATCATATGTGTGATTAAGCGTTTCTGAGACCTCTGATACAAGCTTGGTTAATAAAAAAAATACAGATTTAACTAGTGACATAGTTGTAGATTAGGTTCTTAATTTTAGTATAGTTGAAAAGTTATTTGTAGACTGAATTATATATATTTTCATCCCTACATTGTGTTTGAAAAAAATCTACAATAGTTTCATTAATTTTTAAGATGTAAGTTCACATTATTAATAGAAATGCATTATTCAATAACTGATGTAAACAACAGTTTAAAATAACGATAAAATCTCTTATTTCAGTTGATGGTGATTCCAGGTCTTAAAAGCAAGAAAAACCTGACTGGTAAATTGCTGAGAAGACCAAGACCGCCAAAGCGCTTGTCACCTTTGCCATTGAACACTACATCAGTCAAAGGAATACAAGAATTCATTGAATCTTTTGATATTGGGGCACTACCAGAATCACCATCACCTCCAGATAATGATGTTGCCACTCAGCATTTTCCATCACCAACACCAAGTGTTGTTCCTAGCCTTGTTTCACCACCTCCATCAGAATCAAATCCTCACCGCTCACCTTTACGAACTACTTTTGTGTCTCCACAAAGCAGGATATCTTTTTTAAGTCGTGAGGAAAAGAGATATGTGTTAGATCCTGTGTTTAGAGACCATACAAGTCTAGGCACATATGTAGATGGAAAATCTCTTGTTAAGCCATTCAAACCTAGAGGGCCTGAACCTTTTCCAGCAAGACCACCCAGACGTGATCCTGAAATATTTCATGCTATAGATGTTGTTGATGACATAAGGTTTTTTCACCCTCCTCAGTTCACACTGGATAACTTCCTTATTCATATTGCAGAGGCACACAACATTCCATTCATTAAAGTTCGTGAGGCTGTGTATTCAAGGCACAACTACAAAAGACTGACTAAAATAATTGCTGAAAAATTGATTCCATTAGAAAAGACAGTGCATGTTCTAAATGTGACGCCAGAAGGTTAGTGGAGTTTTTTTATGTTACATGAATGATACATTAGACAAGGGTAAGAAAGAAATTTGATTGTTATTTAGTCTGTTGTCATCCCACTTTATTGGGAGAAAAGACCCGAATATTAATGATAATCAAAGAATTTAGATGTCATAGGTTTGTACTACAGTGGTTCATCTCTTATATGGTCACCCCTTCAGCACAGGAAAAGTGGCCATATAAAATGGTTGTTCTATCAATGGACGAGGGGGCTTTATTTGTGTGAATTATATGCAGTACATGTAGCAAGAAAGCTACATATAATTTCAGAGCATTTATTATCCTTGTTTAAAAGTAAAATTAATTATTTAAAGGTTCTTCTTGTCTTAAGTACAGACTTATTTCAAGTTAACATACATTAATAGTTTTATTTTTAGGCATGAAATGTAACTTGTAAGTAGGGTATTGTTGGCATGCACATTTCAAAGCCTGCATTCAAACACTTGATTTAAATCTAGGTAGTACACAAACATTACTTGACATCTAGATTATCATTCTTTTTTCATTAACTCTTTTGGCCTAGTGGTTTGAGTGTCTGCTGCAGATGTGGAAGGTTGCAGGTTCAAATCCCAGCCGAGTCATACCAGATACTAATAAAAGTGGTAGTAGCAGCTGCATTGCTTAGCACTCAGAATTAAGAGCTTAGTGTTAGGACTGATCTGCCTAGTGTCAGGATAATATGATGGGTGGGACATGATGTTACATGTCTTTGGCTTGATGCGTCAGTGTTTGACATAAATATAAATGTCGTACTGCAGACATTGTAGCAATATGTCTGAGTGTGGAATAACTGTATTCATTCATGTGGCATGGACTGTGCATGTGTGATATGTCTAAACAAATGTTAAAGCTACATTAAAAATCAAATTACACTCACATTTTCCATTTACAAATGTTAATTCTACATTAGTTCATTTTATTGCAGCATTAAAGTATTTTTCATATCTTCATGTTGATTATTTTGAATCTTCTTATCATAAAAAAATTTGGCAAGAACTTTTGAACTAACCCATTGTCGTTGAGTCAAATCATTTTTAGTTTTCCTTTGAAAGTATTATTTCTCCATTTAAATGATGAGATGTTAAAGTTTTATAACGATTTATTCCTATGTTTCTAATAGTACAGTACTGCAATTTAATCATGCACACAAAGCTTTTGTAGAGTAGACGAAATGTCTTTTTAATAAGGGAATTGAATACATATACTGTCACATGATATTTTGGTGTTTATACTGTCACATGATATTTTGGTGTCTTTGTCTGGTCCCTCATCTTGTTTAAGGTTAATTTCTCTCAGGGTGTTAATCCACAAAATCTATATTTAGCTGATACTGACCATTTTATGATCTGGACAATTATATCTGGTCATAATGATCAAAGAAAAGAACTCAACCACTGTGTGAAACCCAAAACTCTGTGATAACATTGCTGACCAAATTTCCTAAACATTTCGGCATGAATATATTATTCCATTTTCTAATAAACAGTGTACATGTACTCGATAATGTGAAGTTAGAATTTGCAATTTTAAATTTGTTTGATATTGGGTCACTTCAGTGACCATGCATGCCCCACTTGAAATGAATGGTCTAAATTACTGACCATGTCAGTCTTTGTATAAAATTTTCCTGCTACTGTAAAAAGAGTCTCACAGAAATTTTCGTCCAAAGTCCTGATATATTTTTTATATTGGTCACTAACTGGCGTATTTTGTACAATTTAGATACAAAAATTCCCCCAGCAGAACCTCGCATTCCTCAGCGACAGCTTCTCATTGAGATGGCAGCCATGATAAAGCAGCATGTGCGCGATATCCTTAACACTGAGGTCAAGTCTGTTATCAAGCCAATGCGGAAATACAGTCCCAGTTATCAAGAAGGGTTTACACCTCACACAGAGATTATACTGGTAGAAGATGACAGTGCTGAAGTTGCCAGTAGATCAGTTCAAATAAGACAGTAAGACTAATTAGTTTTTTTCAGCTGTTTTTTTTTTTTTTTTTTTTTTCATGGGTTCTGTGAATTGTTTAAATTATTTATACACTATGTAAATTCTCTTTTCCATCATTAGAATGTAGAAATATTTTCATCATAAGAATGTTGTTGTTGTTGTAGGGTGTAGCGCCATTTTTCAGCACATGATAGGCTACACATGGTGGCCAGTTTTATTGGTGGAGGAAGAACCCGGGAAAACTACTGGAAAGAACCACCGACCCACAAGAAGCTACTCGCAAGCTTTCTCACATAACTACATTAGCCGAATCTTAGACTCGAACCCAGTCAGACAGAGGTGAGATGGTAGTGATCCATAACGGAAAGCATTTTAGACCACTCGGCCACTCGGGGTCCTTCATAAGAATGTAAAAACTAAAGACTTATTATGTTACATGAAGTCGTCACTGCATTGCACCTAATTATCACAAATCTTATCAGAAGTATTGTTTTAAGTTAGATTGCATTTGTGGGTGTGCACTCACAGATACACTACTACACTACTTACAGACACAGATATGGTTCTACACTGCTTGCTGTTATTAAGCTATTCTAGTGTGTATCAGGAATTTAGAAGCTAAAATGCACATTGGAGAATGTGTTTTATGGGTCTTTTATTAGTGTAAATTCAACATTGTTTTCAAAATTAATTTTGTGTTTGGTATTTGGACTAGAGGGTTTCATTTTACTGCAAATCAAATGATAATTTTAGAGAGGGAAGAATTTGGGACATCAAAATATTTTGACTATTTTTGACTTTGATGAGAAGGTAAGATAAAACAAGAAATTCATAGACTCACTCTGGCTATTCAGTTAGTATTTGTTGTTGAAAACAAACAGTGGCTATGCAAACAACATTATATATTGGAAATATTATGAAAGATATTGATAATAAGATTATATATTTTTAATAAGTAAAGGATACTTTATGTTGGAGTTATATTATGACTAAGTATAATTCCATTCAAATTGTACAAAAACAATTGTCCAAACAAATAATATCTTGTAAAAAATTTTAGAGTAAAAAAAATAATAATGTTTGTTCTTACTGAAAGACCCATATGCGATTTAATGATAAGTCTTCTAGATAAAAAAAATATAGAGACACCATATATACTCACTTATGAGATGAGTCCAGCTGCAAACTTCACAGACCCAGATCTGTTGTCACATAATGTGCTGAGAGATCTGGGTCTGTGCAGTTTGCTAGGAGTAATCACTAGAACAAACAGCATAAACTCCATGTGCCTTATGCTATGGCAGAGTAAGGTCTTGTAGTATGCAGTTTTACATGACATATAAGCCAGTGTACAGTACATTATGTAATGGTAGATCATGGTCAATGTTGAAGGTATGTTTGTCATACACTGTAATAATGATAAAGATCATCAGATCCAAAATAATAACAAGAAGGCTGGTATGGATTGTATTCCATAGGATCATATGCAACCCATGTAGTAAGGATAACACAGTAGAATAAGGGATGATGTCAGGAAGACATTGTGACATGCCTTGGAACAAAATGTTTTAATTGAATGAATGTCTGATAATTCAAGTGGTAAAGTGCTCTGCTAATAGCAGTGAGGTCTGGAATTTAAACCCTGGCATGGCCTTGAAATTTTGACAAATTTCATGTTACAAAATTAAATCATTTAACCCGGTAGTCTTAGGTTAAAGTTTATTTTTCATTCCATTTTGTGGTGTAATTTAAGGTATGCAAAATTCTAAATGCATCTTAACAAGGCAATGAGAACCCATTTACTCCCTTGTGTGAATAAGTGAATAGTTCAGGTACTGATTATCAGTGTCAGTAGACAGATAGTGCAATACCATGCCAGAAAATGTTTGTGTCCATTTTAAATGTTTGGTTTTGCAGGCTCTAATAATTTAGTTGCATTACGCATTAAGAACATAAATTCTTTAAGTGGGTAATTAATAGTAGGAGATGAGAGAAACTGATTATGTTTGTTTAGTAATGTGATGATAAAATACATGAAGTTATTTTTAATTGTAAGTCTAGATCTGTCAGACAGAATTGGCAGTGCTCATCACTTTCAGACTCAGACCAGTCAATAAAAATCACAATATGGAATTATCTGAACCAATACTTTTCACATTGTTTGGCTTCAAACTCACTGATTAGGGGACTTAACCTTCATTTTTATATGATGATTATGTAAATGGATAAAGCCTTAATCATATCTGCATTTATTTGACCTTCTCATTATTTATCTCCATAGCTGCATTTCTCTGCATTTGTTACCATTGGCTGGGATTGACTGCACATGTCATGTGTTTAGACAGGTCATATTATTATATTAGACTTGTCATGTATTAGACTGGTGTAGACCAGTGTGTATTAGATTGGTCATATATTAGACTGGTGTAGACCAGTTGTGTATTAGAGCAGTCATATTTTAGACTGGTTGTGTATTAGAGCAGTCATATTTTAGACTGGTTGTGTATTAGACTGGTCATGTATTAAACTTTTTAGACTGGTTGTGTATTAAACTGGTTGTGTATTAGACTGGTCATCAGTTGGACTGGTCAATATATACTATAAGACACACTTGTCCCAAGTGAAGATTATGACTTTATATAGTAACTGGCAGTCTTACTATTGAAAGGCAATTATATTGCAGGTTAAACTGTGTTTGCAAAATAGATTTTGTGTAGAACTTCGTTAAGTGCAAAACATGGTATATATATATATATATATATATATATATACCTCACCCATGTTGAGTTAAGTGATAAATATGACCATTTTTGGTCCCATCTTGGAGTGCTTTAAGTCTATCCAATTTGTTGGTAGTTTTATTATATTCCTGTAGCATTGTAATTCTAAATGTACCGGGGCCCCGAGTAGCCGAGTGGTCTAAAATGAGTTCGAGTCTAAGATTCGACAAATGTGGGTAGGTAAGAAAGCTTGCTAGTAGCTTCTCGTGGGTCATTGGTTCTTTCCAGGGTTTTTCCGGGTTCTTCCTCCACTATTAATACTGGCCGCCATGTATAGCCTATATTGTGCTGAAAAATGGCATTAAACCATAAAAAAAAACCAAAAATTAATGTACCATTAGCTACAATGTTCCAAATTATGCTGCATTTGCATGAGTGCACAGAAAAACATTCACATAAAGATCACACTTTGGAATACCAAATCATGTTCTTCACAGACAAGCCTCCATTATTTATAGGTTAATATATATAATGGAAACCATGGGATTCAGAGATGTTCTTTTTTTTAAGAAAAATTTCTTTATTGTAGAGAAGTACACTGTGGCAAGTGGTAATGTATTTAGTAAATAATGTAACAATTATCTTTAACATAATTTGTAAATTTGATTTTTTTTACAGAGATACAGAACTACCTGCCAAAGATGCAGTGTTCCACTCTGCAAGGTCAAAATTTTTCCAGGGCTCAGGGAGAAGTCAGTCACCTTTCAGTAAGTTTGTGACCAATTTCATGATGTCATCTTGTTAACATTTTTAATAAGACCTGAAAAATGTTTTCTATGGGTGGGTTAGATTACATGATAAAAGTACACCTCTCCCTCAATAACTCACGCACATCGGGGTCTAAAAACATTGACTGCATTGTAAGTGAGGCACGAGTTATCAAGGGACCTATAATTATAAAAAAACAATAAAAGGATTGACACAAAGGCAAAAATATGGGGGGGGGGCAACTTTGGCAGATTATAGTGTTGAATACTCACTTTATAATCGTGCTGATATTAACTGCGAACAAATAATGGTGTAGTTTTTTTCTCCTCATAGAGTAACATTGATTTTGAAATAAATTACAGTATATCGAGGAGATCATAGAAAAATAAAGTTTTGCATGGTCACTCACTATCAGGATGGTCACTCACTATCAGGATGCTTTTCTTGTGTTTTGAAATTAAAGACTACAGACTTGTATTTTGAAATAAGAGACTACAGACTTGTATTTTGAAATTAAGGCTACAGACTTGTATTTTGAAATTAAAGACTTCAGACTTGTATTTTGAAATTAAAGACTACAGACTTGCATTTTGAAATTAAAGACCACAGACTTGTATTTTGAAATTAAAGACTACAGACTTGTATTTTGAAATTAGAGACTACATACTTGTATTTTGAAATTAAAGACTGCAGACTTGTGTTTTGAAATTAGAGACTACATCCTTGTATTTTGAAATTAAAGACTACAGACATGTATTTTGAAATTAAAGACCACAGACTTGTATTTTGAAATATGAGACAGCAGACTTGTATTTTGAAATTAAAGAATACATACTTGTATTTTGAAATTAAAGACTACAGGCTTGTATTTTGAAATAAGAGACTATAGACTTGTGTTTTGAAATTAAAGACTACAGATTTGCATTTTGAAATTAAAGACTACAGACTTGTAATTGAAATTAAAGACTACAGACTTGTATTTTGAAATTAAAGACTACAGAATTGTATTTTGAAAAAAAAGACTACAGACTTGTATTTTGAAATTAAAGACTACAAGTCTTGTATTTTGAAATAAGAGACTACAGACTTGTGTTTTGAAATTAAAGACTACAGATTTGCATTTTGAAATTAAAGACTACAGACTTGTATTTTGAAAAAAAAGACTACAGACTTGTATTTTGAAATTAAAGACTACAGACTTGTATTTTGAAATTAAAGACTACAGACTTGTATTTTGAAATAAAAGACTACCGATTTGCATTTTGAAATTAAAGACTACATACTTGTATTTTGAAATTAAAGTCTACAGACTTTCATTTTGAAATTAAAGACCACAGACTTGTATTTTGAAATTAAAGACTACATACTTGTATTTTGAAATTAAAGTCTACAGACTTTCATTTTGAAATTAAAGACCACAGACTTTCATTTTGAAATTAAAGACCACAGACTTGTATTTTGAAATTAAAGACTACAGACTTGTATTTTGAAATTAAAGTCTACAGACTTTAGTTTTGAAATTAAAGACCACAGACTTGTATTTTGACATGAGAGATTACGGTACTATGCCCTTATTTTATAATGTATCTATAAAACCCTGTTCCATTTTGTTTTAAAATTAGAGTCCTAATGCACTTACAAAATTGAGCTAGCCTAATCTAAGACACATCTAATTATGTCCCACAAAGATTTTTTTAAAGGCAGCATTTTTAATAGAGATTTTGAAAGTATTAAGATTTATTTATTTATTTTATCACTTTTCTCAGTAGTTTCCTAATTATAGTGTTCTGTACCCTGCTTGCACTGTTGATTCTAAATAAAGGAATATAGTTATTATTTTTGGAATTATTTAGATGTTTATCCTTTAGACAACCGTTCAGATGTCTAAATATTTTCATAGGTATTTGAATGCCTGATTTTAAAAAAAAACAGCTTAGGTCAGTGTTAATTGACTCTAAATAATCTTGTTTCTATAAGTCATCTTGCCCCATATAGCAAAATATATGCAGAGCAGTGGATGATTGTGTAATGACCATTGCTGGTAATTACACTCATCAACAGAGTAATGATGATATGTGCTCTCATCAACATAGTAATGCCAGTAATTACTCTCATCGACATAGTAATGCTGGTAATTACTGTCATCAACAGAGTAATGCTGGTAATAACACCAATAAGCAGAGTAATGCTGGTAATTAAACACATCAGCAGAACAATGCTGGTAATTACACTCATCAGCAGATTAATGCTGGTAATTACACTCATTGACAGATTAATGTTGATAATTGCTCTCATCAACAGAGTAATGCTGGTAATTACACTCATCAACAGAGTAATGCTGATAATTGCTCTCATCGACAGAGTAATGCCAGTATTTACTCTCATCGACATAGTAATGCTGGTAATTACTCTCATCGACATAGTAATGCTTATAATTACTCTCATCAGCATAGTAATGCTTATAATTACACTCATCAACATAGCAATGCTGGTAATTACTCTAATTGACTTAGTAATGCTGGTAATTACTCTCATTGACATAGTAATGCTGGTAATTACTCTCATTGACATAGTAATGCTGGTAATTACTCTCATTGACAGAGTAATGCTGGTAATTACTCTTATCAGCAAAGCTTCAGATTCTGACAGATACCATGAATGTCTTTATGTCAAATATGTCCCTGATATCAGTTTGAGCATTCACTTATGCATTATAACAGAGAACAGATTATTTGAAAACCTCATAAAATCCAAGATAAATTGATAGGAATTAAAAGGTTATGACTCAAAGACATGATTTATTGGGGTTCCTCTTTGAATCATTTCGTAAAGTGGAAACTACTTCTCTGTGCTAGAAATTTCACTTCTAGGCCAAAAAAGCAATTATAATCCCATTTTAATCCATATGTTTGATCCTTTGAGAACCAAATATAAGGGTTGTCAGCTTTTGTATTGAAATTTTTTCCATGTAACACACTTAAAAGTCTAATTGTTCATACACTTTTGATTAACATATTTTGAGGTATACAAATAATACTTATAGGTAAAATAATTTGCACACATTTTCATTGGCACAAAAATATTACCATATTTTGATATGAAAAAATAATACACTAGAAACATTTCAGTTTTTACAGCAATAATACACTAGACACATTTCAGCCATTACAGAGATAATGCACTTGAATCATTTCAGCCTTTACAATAATAATACACTAGAAACATTTCAGCCTTTACAGTAATAATACACTAGAATCATTTCAGCCTTTACAGTAATAATACACTAGAAACATTTCAGCTTTTACAGCAATATAACACTAGAAACATTTCAGCCTTTACAGCAATAATACACTAAAAGCATTTCAGCCTTTACAGCAATAATACACTATAAAAATTTCAGTCTTTACAGCAATAATACACTAGAATCATTTCAACCTTTACAATAATAATACACTAGAAACATTTCAGTCTTTACAGCAATAATACACTAGAAACATTTCAGCCTTTACAGCAATAATACACTATAAACATTTCAGTCTTTACATCAATAATACACTAGAATCATTTCTACCTTTACAATAATAATACACTAGAAACATTTCAGCCTTTACAGCAATAATACACTAGAAACATTTCAGCCTTTACAGCAATAATACACTAGAAACATTTCAGCCTTTAGAGCAATAATACACTAGAAACATTTCAGCCTTTACAGCAATAATACACTAGAAACATTTCAGTCTTTACAGTAATAATACACTAGAAACATTTCAGCCTTTACAGCAATAATACACTAGAAACATTTCAGCTTTTACAGCAATATAACACTAGAAACATTTCAGCCTTTACAATAATAATACATTAGAAACATTTCAGCCTTTACAGCAATAATACACTAGAAACATTTCAGCCTTTACAGCAATAATACACTAGAAACATTTCAGCCTTTACAGTAATAATACACTTGAAACATTTAAGTCTTTACAGTAATAATACACTAGAAACATTTCAACCTTTACAATAATAATACACTAGAAACATTTCAGCTTTTACAGCAATATAACACTAGAAACATTTCAGCTTTTACAGCAATATAACACTAGAAACATTTCAGCCTTTACAGTAATAATACACTAGAAACATTTCAGCCTTTACAACAATAATACACTAGAAACATTTCAGCTTTTACAGCAATATAACACTAGAAACATTTCAGCCTTTACAATAATAATACACTAGAAACATTTCAGCCTTTACAGCAATAATACACTAGAAACATTTCAGCTTTTACAGCAATATAACACTAGAAACATTTCAGCCTTTACAGCAATAATACACTAGAATCATTTCAGCCTTTACAGCAATAATACACTAGAAACATTTCAGCCTTTACAATAATAATACACTAGAAACATTTCAGCTTTTACAGTAATAATATACTAGAAACATTTCAGCCTTTACAGTAATAATACACTAGAAACATTTCAGCTTTTACAGCAATATAACACTAGAAACATTTCAGCTTTTACAGCAATATAACACTAGAAACATTTCAGCTTTTACAGCAATATAACACTAGAAACATTTCAGCCTTTACAGCAATAATACACTAGAAACATTTCAGCTTTTACAGCAATATAACACTAGAAACATTTCAGCCTTTACAGTAATAATACACTAGAAACATTTCAACCTTTACAGTAATAATACACCAGAAACATTTCAACCTTTATAATAATAATAAACTAGAAACATTTCAGCTTTTACAGCAATATAAAACTAGAAACATTTCAGCCTTTGCAGCAATAATACACTAGAAACATTTCAGCCTTTGCAGCAATAATACACTAGAAACATTTCAGCCTTTACAGCAAACCTATAATACATGCATTCTTCATCATCTTTGCCACTCCCTTATATTCTAATATAAATTACCAAATATACTGTAATCTGAAAATCATGAACTTATTTTACGAGATATGTGGTACCATATATACTCACCTATAAATCGAATCAAACTATTAGCACCATATATTGTTTGTGCTACCAATTATTCCAAACAAACTGCATTGACCCAGATCTGCTGGCTTATTTAGCAACAGCTGATCTGATGTTTATAGCAGGATCAGACTTATACATGAATATATAGGGTACTTATCTATTTATAGTACATGTTCAATACAGCTTTAAGATGGAATGCTTGTAATTTTTTTTCAGTGGCTGGTGCAAAGGGGGGGGGGTAGGTGATCTGGTTGAATGGTCTTTTTCCAGTCCAGTCCAGCGAAAATTATGTACATTTTACTAATAAAAAAGTTGTTGCCTTTTGAAAATGATTACCGTTCCAAAAATTTAAACTGGTAAAATAAAACAAATCCACACATACACACATTTAAAAATAAAATCATACTTTTGTACTGGAATACATGGTAAGTTGTCCATTCTGAGCAAATGAACCAATCTTCCAAACAAAATCACACCAGTGGGAAAAAAATGTCCAGGATTTATCCATGAATATTATATGACTGGTTGAAAGTTTTTATTGATGGTTGTCATGAAACATTTGCAAAAAAAAGGACTGATGATCAGTTATAATTTTATATTTCTTCAGCAGTGGCAGAAGAGGGTATGATATCTCCATCTGAGTTAGCAGTTCTTGATTCATTGGTCAATGGAGGCAAAGCTCTCAGTCTGAAGGTAAGAGTAAAGTATAACATCCAATGCCATCACTGGTGGTATATGTGTGGATATACAATTTTGCCTTAGAAATAGAAAATAATAGCAATAAAATTGAATAATAAATAACTTTAAAGGTTGATTTTGAAAATGTGTCACTAGATGTACATACAATTCTGTATGAATCATTTGTGAACATCAATGAAAGCTATAAGTAAAAATTAAAAACCAAGTGAGACAAATAAAAATATCACCACACTCATGATGTCATATTTTTTTTTATTGAACCATCATGACAATACAATCAATTTTTATGTGATACACAGTTAAATAGCATTTTAATTTTTCTGAAACAAATTGAATTTAACAAATGTTGCATAAATTATAGAATAAAACAAATGTATGCTAATGTTTCAGGTTAATATGAAGTTTTATGAGCCAGTAAGCCTATTGAACTTTGCTTTATGTAGATCTGTATAAGGTTTACTGTCTCAAGAAATGTTATAGAAACTTCAACAATTGTCATCTATCAAATAAAATTGCACCCCACAACCATATCTAGTTGAGTGTCTTGACTTTGTCTGAATTAAAATAATTTGAAGCAATCATCTGGTCTACACCCTGATTTTGCATTGCATTATCTCATGATAAATTTGGGTCTGTGTTGTTTGTTATCCTGGTTAGTCTTACCAAATTTGGGTCTGTTTTGTTTGTTATCCTAGTTAGTCTTACCAAATTTGGGTCTGTTTTGTTTGATATTCTGGTTAGTCTTACCAAATTTGGGTCTGTTTTGTTTGTTATCCTAGTTAGTCTTACCAAATTTGGGTCCGTTTTGTTTGTTATCCTGGTTAGTCTTACCAAATTTGGGTCTGTGTTGTTTGTTATCCTGGTTAGTCATACCAAATTTGGGTCTGTGTCATTTGTTATCCTGGTTAGTCATACCAAATTTGGGTCTGTGTTGTTTGTTATCCTGGTTAGTCTTACCAAATTTGGGTCTGTTTGTTTGTTATCATGGTTAGTCTTATTTCTCATACATTGACCATGTAACCTACATTGAGGTCCACAGCAGGATCCAATGAGTCATTGGACTCTATGAAGACCTCTTGACCGCTGTTGGAGAAATGCAAACTGAAGGGGTACTGTCATGTCTCAAAATCATCTGGACTGGTAAAGGCAATCTTGCAAGGCATAGTGTTGGAATGCAGAAGTAGAGGCAAAAGAAAAAGAGGTGGGAAGACAACATTGAAGAGTGGACAAGCATGGGGTTTGAAGATTCCCAAAAAGCAGTAGAGAACAGTAAAAGATGGAGAGAATGGTTTGTAAAGTCAGTTGTTTTTCACTGAGTTACAGGATTGATGATGATGATTCAACAGATGGCATATTGTGTCATTCAGGAAATGAAAAATTGTATCATTCAGCAAATGGTATAATGCATTATTCAACAAATAGTATAATTTATCATTCAACAAATGACATATAATAGAATACAATAAATGGCATATTATATCATTCAACAGATGGTATATCATGTCATTTAACAAATGTCAATTTGTGTAATTCAACAAAAGTCATATTTTATGATTTAAAAAAATGACATATTCTTAATTCTTACAGGCACATTTTATCTCAGAGCTGCCAGATATTTCTCCCTTGGCCGGTACCATCACCTACCTCAACCTGTCATTCAATGATTTTACGGTAAGTTGGGTAATTGTGATCAGCATGGTTAGAGGTAATGTATCTGTATTTATGTTTATTGAAATACCCACATATCCCTAGCAAACTCATGTTTAGATGGCTCAGAGGAAAATATGTAATTTTGGATACAGAAAAACCAACACTGTACAGGTTCAGCTGTGCTAGAGCATTATGTATCTGCTTGCACGTCTGTGCATTTTATTTTAATTTTTGTACAAAGGTTTTAACACATTAATTTAAGTCCAGCTTTCAGATGCTCAACATAGTGATGACTTTGTCAAATGTGTATATGTCAGTATGTCTGTACATTGATCTATATGTCTGTACATTCATTCATATATCTGTACATCTGTACATTTATCTATATGTCTGTACATCCATTCATATATCTACATCCATCCATGTGTCAGTACATCCATCAATATATCTGTACTACTGAACTCATGTCTGCACATTCATCCCTATGTCAATGTATCCATCCCTCTGTTTTTTGTACATTCATCCCTATGTCTGTACATCTATCCCTATGTCTGTACATCTATCCATATGTCTGTACATCAGAACTCATGTCTGCACATTCATCCATATGTCAGTACATCCATCCTCTGTTGTTTGTACATTCATCCCTATGTTTGTACATTCATCCCTATGTCTGTACATCTATCCATATGTCTGTACATCAGAACTCATGTCTGTACATTCATCCCTATGTCAATACATCTATCCATCTGTTTTTTTTTATACATTCATCCCTATGTCTGTACATGCATTCTTATGTCTGTACATCTATCCATATCTCTGTACATCAGAACTCATGTCTGTACATTATTAAATCATCATAAACCAAAACATTATTCATGATGTAACATTACCATATATCTTCACTTATAAGTCAAGTCAAACTGCAAACAACAAAGAGCCTTATCTGCCATAGTATAATGCACCTGCAGGTAAGGGTGTATGTTGTTTGATCTACTGATTGCTCCAACAAACCGCAGACTCAGATCTGCCAGAACAAATGCGTCAGCAGATCTGGGCCTGTGCAGTTTGCAGTTGGACTCAACATATTAGTGAGTATATATGGTATACCATATAATTGTTATATTTTTAATTCAGATGCTTCCACCTGAGGTTACAAACATTAAACAGCTGGAAGTACTGAAGCTGAGGAATAACCCTCTGCGAGAGTTACCCGCAGATATCCACCATTTGAAGCATCTGCGTACACTGGTCGTGTCCTTCTGTCAGCTTAACTCACTGCCTATGAAGTAAGGAGCTGATTTAGATTAAGATTTGTTTATATGGAAAAACACTCATTAAATTTCTTTATAAAGAAGTCAAACCTGTATTAAGGAGCTAACTTAGAAATGGTCATAGCTGATTCGCTTAAGTCAGTGCAGTGCTTAATACAAGTTAACTTTTTCTAAAATGTATTTGTAGGAATTTTCAACATGTGACTCTTTAAGACAGGTGGCTGCTTCATAAAGGTGGCCTTTAACCAGTGTTTCCCTTTACCCTCATTTACACTTTAGAGACCTTCACATTTTTAATTTGCACCCCAGATTGCATACCAAAGTTGTCTTTTGTTACTCAGTCTGACCCCCAGTTTTGATGTCAAGGAGATTTATGACTCTCAGTCCTGCAATTACACTGTTTAACACAGGTTTGACTGTAAATGTAAAAAGTTTTTAAGTATTGAAATTATAGATTTATAGATGTATATTTTAACACTGCAACATACATTGTTATATGTATATGATGATCATACATTGGACAGTAGTACATCATAGAATTCTATTTATTGAACCTGTATTACCAAAAATAGTGACAAACTTTATAGTGTTACTAAAATTGTTAAGAAAATCCATTTACTAATCCAGTGCCTTACCATCTCAGGTTATATACCAAGGGAATTTACTCAATTTGAACTAAATCATTATGTCCTTGGTTATTTCCCTTTGTAAATTCTTCCACTAACGGCGTTATTTGAAACAAATATAATAGGAGTTAAGAGGAAATCACAATAATTTCTCAAATATGCTTTAAATTTTATTACGTGAAAAGAAATATAGTGAAAAAAATTGAAAAATATTAAACTTATTTAGGACAGTGTTAAAAACAGTGAATAACATCATTTGTGGAGTTATGTTATTCCATCCATTTTAATGTAAATTAATTTAGTATTACATTAATTATCCAGGTCATCAGTATACTCTCATTTATTTACATGTCAGTTGACCATGTGATTGATTGATTGATTGATTGATTGATTTTTCAGTATCTTTCGCCTGCAGCATCTCAGACATCTAGACCTCTCCTACAATAAACTGACTTTTATCCAGAATGAAATTTGTCATCTGCAGTAAGTATAAATATATTTTTTTAAGGAACGTTGAAAATATTACTTTATTGTTTACATTTACCATATATGACATCATATTTATGCATATCTCAATTAGTTCACACACCTCTTTGGGGTCATCACTTGCATAAATATTCCTTACTGAGCACACAATTTTTGTGATTTTCACATAACACTGGTGAAGGCAGTGGCTGCTTAAATGTTTTTGATGGTTTTAATTTTATTGTTCATTTTATTTTATTATCTCATTATTCCCACTAT
The DNA here is from genome assembly GCA_030141615.1 of Unio pictorum. Lineage (NCBI taxonomy): Eukaryota > Metazoa > Mollusca > Bivalvia > Unionida > Unionidae > Unio > Unio pictorum. Next base: position 5,469,817 of record JARLTB010000046.1, read on the forward strand.
GAAAATAAAGTCATATGGACAATGTTCTTTTGCATACCAGGGCCCAGCAATGTTGTAAGCGCTTTATATCTATAATGATATGACTACAAAAAATGAAACTAACGCCATGAAATTATAAAACAAAACCATGCTGAAAATATTTAAGGTAGGAAACATTATTAGGTCTTTAAGTTTGTTTTTGCAGTTGAAATAGGTGAGTTTTAAGGGCACTCTTGAAAGAAATCACTGTGTTATTTTGTAATTTCAATGGTCAATTTATTCCACATTGCTGGGCCCTGGTACACAAAATAATGTTGTCCATATGTCTTTGTTTTCATAGTGGTAAAAAAGTGTATACAATTGTCAGAAGAGGAGCATAAGTATCTTGCTGGTGCGTACACATGGGTGAGGCCAGATAGGTATGTTGGACTGGAGTCCATCAGTGAAACATTGCACAGAGAACACATTTTGTTTTTGATTCTGGATTGAACAGATAGCCAGTGTAGGGTACAGAGCAGTGAGTAGGTATGCTCTGATCATGGTACTCTAAAGATGATCAGAGCAGCTGTGTTTTGAACCATTTGTAGTTTCTGGAGTAGATATTGAGACGAACCAATCAGAATTGAGTTACAATAATCCAGTCTTGAAAGTAATTATGAACACACAAGTGTTTTAATGGATCAACTGAAAGATATTTGTTAATGGAGATGATGCGTCTCAGTTTAAGATATGCAGCCTTGCATATGATCATGACATGTTGGTGCAATGTGAGAGTACTGTCCAGATTAACACCTAGGTTTTGTACTGACTGTGAATTTAATGTTGGTGTTGCTAATATGTATCGTTTGAGGTAAAGGATGTGAATGAGAGTTCAAAATATTTGTGTTGTGATCAGAATGGCCTCAGTTTTATCATCATTCATCTGCAGCTTGTTACATGTTACATGATTTCACATCAGAAATGTACCTACTTCTTGGATGGTAGCATCAATTTCAGTTGGATGGATATACTTGTATATTTGGGTATCATCAGTGTACAATGGGTGAGACACAGAGAGATAATCTATGACACTTGAGAGCGGCTGAGTGTATAGAATGAAGAGAACAGGTCCAAGAACAGACCCCTGTGGAACACCACAACATAGATCAACTGGGCTGGAGTTTATTCCATCTGCAGACACAATTTGTGTCCTCTTGACTAAGTAGGACTTGAATCACTGTAAGGATGTATTGTGAATGCTGGAGTCAAATCCAGGAGGGTGAAGACTGTAATCTTTCCGCTATCCAAAGCAGAGAGAATGTCATTAAATACTTTCAGAAGAGTTGTTTCAGTACTGTGGCAAGGGTAATATGGTGACTGCACATTGGTAAAAAGACTTTGAATTCAAATGAGATAAAAGATGGGTTAGAACAACTTTTTCTAAGATTTTTTTATATGAACGGGAGATTAGAAACTGGGCGGTAGTTCTTTAAATCATTATGGTCAAGTGTTGGTTTCTTCAGCAGATGCTTTACGATGGCAATTTTGAAAAATGATGGGAATTCCTTGAATGAGAGAGAGATATTAATAACATCAGTTAGTGAAGGCAATATTGGGTCTATGCACTTAAGCAGCAGTGATGTTGGAATTAGATCAAGTTCACATGCATTTGGTGCACTCTTCATCACGATTTTCTGTGCTAAATCCATAGACAGGTTCAATTGCTCCTAGTGGTTGTCGCTGAAATTTTAAATTGTAACTGTATGATGACGAGTCAATTGAAATTGTTTTGTTAAGTGTATCTCAAATTGTTTGTACTTTGTCACGGAAGAAATTTGCAAATAGGTCCAGAAGGTCTACTGGAGAGAAGGTAGTTGGAAGTGGTGTACATTTGTTCCTTGACATTAGTTTATTAGTTATTTTGAAGAGCTCTTTGCAGCTGGAACTCTCCATGATCTTGGTACTGTAGTGGAATAATTTGGCTAAATGGACAATGTCTGTGATGTTCTTAGCGGCTTCATAGATTTGTTTATAAATTGTGCATCTGGTAGAAAACTAAAGCCTGTCTGCTTTACAGCGATGTCTTATATTAGTGTGAAGTTGTTCCCTAACACTGCTATACCATGGAGAACACTTTTTTGTATTGATACTCTGCACTTGGCGGCTGGGGCATATTTTTAAAGCATTGAATGCAGGCAGTTTTTGAGTTGTTCTGCTGTAAGAGGTAAGCAAGTTGTTAGGTTTTCTTGGATGTCATGCATTAATTTGGTTCTTTTTATCATACAGAGGTTTCTCTTAGTAGCAAATAAAGGCGGAGGGTTAGGAACTGATACATCAAGATGGCACATAATGCAGAGGTGATCTGATGTAAGTTCATGGGATACAAGGGTGGATTGCAGAATATTATCATCAGGTCTATGAAGATGTGACCAAGTTTATGGGTGGGTTGGTTAACTGACCAAACCATGAACCATGAATATCATCTGTTTAATTAATTATGATTTTAATGGCTAGCTAGTTTATTAATATTAAAGAGTACAAAAACTTACATAAATTATGAAATGTGACCCTTATGGTAGTTGAAATCAGTAGCAATTACGCAGCCATCAATCATAATGTAGATACCTCTCATTTTGCAAAGGATATTACTAACACAGGTTTGACTTTGATTAGAAGAAGCTTATGAAGTTATATATTAAATCTTTGTACTTTCCTGCAGTTGAAATAAAACAGAAATTATTTTTCTTGATATTTTGTATGTTTACAGAAATTTGAAGGAGATGAACCTGGAAGGAAATCAGCTGCCTGCAATGCCATCTGGTGCTCTAAGACTTCACCTTGATTTTCTAAATGTGAAAAACAATTACATGCATCCTTTGTTCTGGAGAGAAAATACACAGAACGAGCCTCAGGTACCTATATAGCATAATTCAGTATGATCACATTTGTTCACTTTTGGAACTTATCCCAAGTTGGCACCTTTCAGTTTCAAGTTGTTAAAATTTCCTTTAATATGAGTGCTCTTAATTTTGAAAATTTTCTAGCTAAAGTCAGAATTTTACTCTTAGAAAAGGTACTAAATGATGGCATTCTGCTTACAAGAATTCTTTTCTAAGCTATTTTTCTGTTAAATAATTATTGAAATATGAATCATTTTTATATCAAAATGTGGCATCACTTGGAAGCATGCAAAGTTGACAAGAATTGGGTGTAATGTGTGTTACACAATGCAACAGGATGATTTTCCAATAATGCTGACATAAAAACATCTGAATCTGTTGAAAGGTAGATGAGCTAATGACTAACATTATATTTCCAACTATCATCATTTTAAGTTTTTAAACCCAGCGTACAGATTCTTGTCATTCTAAATTCTACAAAAATGTACTCAGTTGCTAGCAAATTATAATGGGTCTAAGTGAGAACAGTAATACTTCAATTTTAAATTTACAGAATATGAAACACAGTGTGTTTGTGTTTATTTATTTATTTTGTAGTGAAGATACTGAAATATTAATATAATGTGATTCATTTTTTTTTATTTATCTTTTTTGGTCCTGATTGGTCTTTTCATGATATTGGTTTGTTAACCATCATTTAGACTGATCAGAAGTCTGGTAGTATGTGCTTTTTGTGATGATAGTTTGTATGGAGGAGTTTAAAATGTTCCATGATGTGATTTATTGTCACCATTGTGACATTTAGCTGAAAAAGTAATCTTTTTTAAATCAACATTAAAATAAATTAAAGCTAAGATAATCCATTGTCCAATTTATTCAACGCCTAATGAAATAGGTATTATTGTTATGGCAGGGTCAAGATGTGTTGTGAATGTAAGGACATACTGCAACTTGTTGGTAATTGTTAAGATACATTTAATTGTATGTGATAGGACAATATTGTTTAGCACTCGAATAAAGTTGGGATTTTCTTTTATTCAGGGTACAGCAGGTAACTGAACAGTATTTGATGAGTATGTGTGAGTGTGAGTGATTTGGATTTTTAACATAGCTTTAAAAAAAATTCAATCATATCACTACGATGTCTGCAGTGTGGCAGTTTATAGTGATGTTTAGCACTGGGACATCATACCGCATACATGTAGCATGATGTCTCACCCATTCACATTATCCTGACACTAGGCTGACCAGTCCTAACACTAACCTTTTAAATGTTGAACGCCAAGCAAGGCAGCTGTTAGTATCATTTATATTAGTCTTTGGTATGACTTGGCCTGCAATCAAATCCATGACCTCCTGCATCTGAATTGGATGCTCTAACCACTAGGCCATTGGAACAATCAGTAATTGATGATGTAATCATAAAATCACAACATGGGCAAGCATTGTAATGTTGCTTCCATATTTTACTGATATTATTATCAGTTTACAGTGCAATCATAACAATCTCCTGAAATGTGAAAAGACACTTTTTTCTCACATTAACATATATGTATGATAATGTTTACCATAATTGTAAAATGCTGGTGTTGAATCCTATTCTCTACACTATTTACATTACTTCGTTTACATTTCAGTGTCTGTTGGTAACACTATTTGCATTACTTCGTCTACATTTCAGTGTCTGTTGGTAACACTATTTGCATTACTTCGTCTACATTTCAGTGTCTGTTGGTAACACTATTTGCATTACTTCGTCTACATTTCAGTGTCTGGTCATAACACTATTTACATTACTTTGTTCACATTTCAGTATCTGTTGGTAACACTATTTGCATTACTTTGTTCACATTTCAGTGTCTGGTCATAACACTATTTGCATTACTTTGCTTACATTTCAGTGTCTGGTCATAACACTGTTTGCATTACTTTGTTTGCATTTCAGTGTCTGGTCATAGCACTATTTGCATTACTTTGTTCACATTTCAGTGTCGGTTGGTAACACTATTTGCATTACTTTGTTTAAATTTCAGTGTCTGGTCATAACACTATTTGCATTACTTTGTTTATATTTCAGTGTCTGGTGGTAACATTATTTGCATAACTTTGTTCATATGTCAGTGTCTGGTGGTAACACTATTTGCATTACATGTACTTGGTTTACATTTCAGTGTTGGGTCATAACACTATTTGCATTACTTTGTTTACATTTCAGTGTCTGGTCATAACACTGTTTGCATTACTTTGTTTGCATTTCAGTGTCTGGTTGTAACACTATTTGCATTACTTTGTTTACATTTCAGTGTCTGTTGGTAACACTATTTGCATTACTTTGTTTACATTTCAGTGTATGGTCATAACACTGTTTGCATTACTTTGTTTGCATTTCAGTGTCTGGTTGTAACACTATTTGCATTACTTTATTAACATTTCAGTGTCTGGTCATAACACTATTTACATTACTTTGTGTACATTTCAGTGTCTGGTCGTAACACTATTTACATTACTTTGTTCACATTTCAGTGTCTGGTCATAACACTATTTACATTACTTTGTTCATATTTCAGCGTCTGATCGATGTTGCCTGCCTTACACTGTACAAAACAGAGAGACACAAAGAATTTGGAACTCTTCCAGAATCAGTTCTTAGAATTCTTAAAAGGTTGGTCAAGAATTTAAATTTTGTTCATATTGCAATGTTTTTCACAATATTTCTGTAAAATTATTTGCAAACCAGATTCACTATTATAAATTATGTGAAGTAGTCTTGTAGGTGCTCCAGGTCTCTCTTCCAGATAGAAGGGTGCTAAATGGCTATTTAAACATACATTGTATATTGTAGGTATTGTACAAAAAACCTATAGTTCCATTTTTTTTGGTGTGTGATTGATGGGTTTATTATGAGTTGTAGAGTATAGTTTGACCTTACTTCAGATGGGAACCTTTAAAAAAAACTGATAGCTCCACTTGGTCATTTTCATTTCCTTAACTTCAGAAGTACATTGTAATTAAAAAAAAGCCATTTTTAAAAAACAAAATTATTTGGTAATTTATTCAATGTACTTTCCAAAGATGGTATTGTATAGTCTAGCTAAATTCACTTTCCGTATTTCAATAACTGCTAAGATAGTGTATGACCAATTGAGACTAAATTTCTGATCACAAATGGAGTGGACATTTTGGTTAGCTTTGTGCTTAGATCATGTACAATTTTCACATGTACAATACTTAAATAAATTTCAGCCACAGTACATAAAAGTAACATAGCAGTATAACAACATTCTCTCCAGTGTGTTTGATGCAAATGTAAACAACATCAATTTACACCCACCACTGTCACAGAAGTTCATAATATCTGTAGAGTGCCCCATCACATTCTGTTTACATCCAAACAAGAATAAAAACTCTTGCTTGAACAAATGCCTGAAATATTACAATGTCAAATTTACTATTAAAAAAATTGGTTTAAAACAAGTCAGAATTTGTAATGAGATTCAATAGTATTTATGTTTTTTTTCGTTCTCTTTTCATATTTCAGTCATATGGGGAGATGTGACTGTTGTCAAGGCATTATGTTTGGCCCAGGACTGAGGATAATAAGACCAGTGTCCAAGTTTTTCAATATTTTTAACCTACCATTCATGTTCAGGGCCTGCTCCCCGGAATGTATGTACAATTTCAAGCACAAAACCGAAACCTTGTCAGAAATTCTCTATGGTAAAGACCATGAGATGCTGGATGATTAGAGAGAATGCTCTGTATTAGGTCTTTTGTGTCCTTGGGACATATTACCTACCTTGGGACATAATACCTAACTTGGGACATAATACCTACTTTGGGACATTATACCTAACTTGGGACATTATATGTGCCTTAAGAAAAACAGTCACTAGAGTGATACCTAACTGCACTGTTGTTCAAAGAGAGCCTTATAAGTCAACTTTGTTTTAAATCAGTCTGCCTCATATTGCGTTAATAGTAATCAAGACAATGTAATAAAGGGTCAAGCACTTGCTAGCTATAATGACCTTCATATAATCATGTACAGCATTATATTGAGGGAGTGCTGTATTTCAATTGCAAAATAATGTTATTTTAGGATGTATCTTATGTGATATTACACCAGAAGAAATTAGAATTTAAGAATGTCAAAATAAAGTGTCCGTATTGTGGGTTCACTGACTATATAATTGTTATATATGAGCTTGTGTTATTCTGAGGTACCTTAAAATATGCTACACCCATGTTATATCAGTGCATGTGTTATATTGATGCATTTTATAATGAGGTAAAACCCATGTTATATCAGTGCCTGTGTTATAATGATGCAATTTATAATGAGGTAAAAACCATGTTATATCAGTGCCTGTGTTATATTGATGCAATTTATAATGAGGTAAAAACCATGTTATATCAGTGCCTGTTCTATATTGATGCAATTTATAATGAGGTAAAAACCATGTTATATCAGTGCCTGTTCTATATTGATGCAATTTATAATGAGGTAAAACCCATGTTATATCAGTGCCTGTTCTATATTGATGCAATTTATAATGAGGTAAAACCCATGTTATATCAGGGATATGTCATACTGAGGCCCATTACAGTGAGTTACCACTGTACATCTACTATTATAATTATTCTTTGATGGTATCCTGGTGTCTACATTATTTTATTATGTGCATGCATTGAATAATATTACAAAATTGTATTTGTATTTAATAATATTTCAAGAAAGAATTTGTACTTCATAATATAACAAGAGAGAATTTGTGTATGTGTGTGTTTTGGATTTTGTAAATTAACAATTTGAGTCATATTGCTAGGTCTGTAGTGCAGCAGTTTATAGTGATGTCTAGCACTGGGGCATCATGTTGAAGACATGTAGCCCAGACATACTGTCTTGACACCAGGCTGGCAAGTCCTAACCCTATCATCTTAACGCTCAACATCATGCAAGGCAGCCGCTAGTACCACTTTATAGTCTTTGGTATATTTGGCTGGTGATCGAACTTGCAACCTCTTGCATCTGAGGCATATACTCTAACCACTTAGACTACCTGAGTAGTCCAAGAGAGTTTTTGTGCATAAAGCATAAATTAAAAGTTATAAGTATTAATCAACAAAACTCTTTTGAATTATATTACATCAAATATAATTCCAGATTTTCATATCAGTGAAAAGTAGCCTCAATTTGTATCAATTTCACTTTGAAGTGCTTATATTCCAAAGTTCTGTGATATTGTATTAATTATTTTTTGAAAGTTTGTTTAACATTGAAGAGAAAATACTGTACATATTATGTATCAGAGAAATATTTGATATACTGCAATAAAAAATGGATTGTATATTATGATAAAGGTCATGTTTTTGATAATGTGAAGATGAATATTTTTGTAGCTATGTATACATGTGTACATTGTTTTGCAGATATTTATGATGTAGATTTACAGATGAATTTGAGTTTGTATTTGTATTATGAGAATAATTAAAGTGTCATATTTGAATGTAAATCTGATTGTGTATACCCCTTCTATTTCTCCATATATGTGTATACTTTTTGATACTGAGGCTTGTTTTGAGTCATTGAATCACTAAATATGAGGTAATCGGACCTGTTGATTGAGATCATATTTTCTATAAATTCTATTTTTTTTCTTTTGAATGTGTTTCATCTTTATCATAGATATTTGTGGCTGATAGTGACTATTTCATAGAAGGAAGTTCAACAATAAAAGCATTATGACATTTTATATTTGTACATACAATTATATAATCAAGTTAAAACCACTCAGTATGTGTCCAACACTGGTAAGCTTGGATATACAAAAGTCGAACAAGCTAAACGTTCATGATTGTATTAAACAATAACTCTTTCTGCCTTAAGGTTATTTAGCAGTTCATTGAAATTTTGGGAAAACAAGAAATGACCAATATCTGACATTAGATACAAAATAGATGCAAGAAATTTTATTTTATACTTGTGATCTGGTTAGCATAAAATTACAAGTTCAAAACTACCTATTAGATTAATGCATTATAAAACAATTATGACATTAAAACAGGTGTACAGACCTCATATATCTACAGTAAAATGTACAGATCAAATAATTTAAAATGAGTATAATAACATGAGCCACAAAGACAAATGACACTAGATACACATTTCAAATATAGTGATATTTTTAAAAGGAAAAATCTATATTCATACATCACAGATTGCATAACTAGAACAATAAATACAACACATTTTGAAAAGTTATTATAATAACATTATCAAAATTCCTGAACAATGGCTGTATTAATAAAGATATCTGGAGATGAAGGTGTACAAAGTTTAATTTTAAAATAAATAAAGAAGCAACATTTTTTGCTGAAAGACATGAAAATGAAACTTGTCTCAATTATTCTTGAGATGTCACTAATAAATTTTAGTTTGAAATGAGGGTGAAATAGATTAGGATAATGGACATCAATTAAAGGTAATGTGCTTACTTTTTCCTGTATCAGAACATAACAGAACTGAAAGTCTATTCGGTACTTTAGGTCTGAGGCCTATAATACAAAAAATGATAAATGAAGGTACAATATACAGTGCTCCACAAACAGTATTGTAAAATACATTTGCTTATTTAATGAATCATTACTTTTTAATAGCTCATATCTTATTTTAAAAGCAAAATGCAGAAATTTGAAACATTTGTAATAAGGCTTTTTTTGTATGTGGACATTAAATTAAAAAATTTAGCTGTTAAAGTTTTGATATAGTACATTTTATCATGATATTTATACAAAATGATACTCATCTTATACACACTTGATATTTTCTTTAAAACATAATTTGCAAACTCTTTGAACTGATTCAACTATATTGTGTCCTCCTTGTTCAATCATTAAATCATGTTTAGAAGATCAAAAAAGATACAAATTCTTTTCTGAAAATGAAAGTTAGATCTAATGGTAAATACTTCTGGTGAAAAAGTTGGAGAGAATATTCTCCATTTATGTCTGTCAATTAAAAAAATTGTCCATCATTATCTTCATCGTAGTCCTGAATGCGACGAATTCAAGGATGAGTAGGATACTCTTAGGCAATTTTTTGACTGAAAGACGCAAATGAAGAGTCTTTTTTTCATCGTTTGCGCAGTTATTTATGGAACATGTTAAGGGTATAACTGATTAATACATAACTGATTTAATACAGCTAAATATCAATGATAAATGTGTTGTTAAAAGATTGGGTCTTAATATGTATATACAAATTATTGTTGAAATGAGACGCCAAAGGTTTTGTAATAATGTATTTCTTAATTTCATTATGCAGTAATGAAAATTAAAAATTTCCTACATATAGTTTTATGTAATGTAACGGTTTTAAATTTAAGTTCATTTTTGTGTTCTAGTATGACTTGTAATTTCTCCATAATACGGGTCATTGCTCACACAAAACTGCCACAGGGTAAATTGTGTAACTAAAATCAAATTAGGATAATTAGCTTTTTTTCATGCATAACATCAATGTTAATGCACCATTTTGTTGAGAACATCATACATGATGATATCAAGATAAGACAAATAATTTCACACATTTTCATATTTCCTTTAAGGTAACACTGAAGTTTCATATTTTGCAAAGAACTTGATTTTTTTCAGTAAGAAAGAATTTTCCAGGTTTGCCTCACTGGTTATATTGGCTATTTATAAACAAAGCTGGTATTGTCTTGTCCATATTTTAATAACTACTAAAGATACATGTAGTTTATTTTCGACTAATTCAGGCTAATTTTATAATCACTTGGGAGCAGTCATTTTGGTTAGCTGTGTGTTTAAGACATGTTTAGTTTCAAGAAGTACAATATCCAAAGAAATCTCAACCACTGTACATGAAAGTAAAACAGAAGTATACCAATATTCTCTCCACTGTTGCAAAAGCAAACAACTTCACCTTACACCTGTCACTCACTCAGAAGTTCATAATGTCAGGAGTCTACCACCATAGAGAATACAGTTATATACTATATATATATTCACTTATTAGTGAAGTCCCATTACATCTACCACCATAGAGAAAACACTGTTATATACTATATATACTTGATTACAAGTCAAGCTCCATTACAAACAACAAAGAACCTGATCTGCTATCACATAGTGTGCTGACAGCTTAAGATTTGTTGTTTTTGTTATACATGTACTCATTACTCCTGAAAAAACTCCACATATCCAGAGCTGTAATTCGACTCTACTCAAGGCTATCATAATTTTCAAATGAACTCACGGTGACAGATTTACCTTCATCACTCCTACACCATTTCAAACGGGTTCAAATACATTTTTTTAAAAAAAAGAAATCAATCATAATTTAAAAATTTAAACTAGATTTCCAGCATAACATTTTTTCCTCCTTCTTTCTTTTTTTTAATCAAAATTGTCATTTTATAAGATGTATTCATGCCGGAACATGATGATAAAGAATGGTCATTCCAAAAGCAAATCATGGAACGCTGAGATTTAAAGAATAGTTCAATCTAAAATCACCCATGGAACATTGAGATTTAAGAACAGTTTAATATAAAATCACACCATGAAACATTGAAACTTATGAATAGTTCAATCCAAAATCACACCAGAAAACACTGAGATTTAAAGAATAGTTCTATCCAAAATCACCCACAAAACATTGAATTTTTTAGAATAGTTCTACCTAAAAATCACTCACAGTCCACTGAGAGTTAAAGAATAATAGTTCAGTCCAAAGTTACTCATGACACAATGAGGTTTAACGAATAGTTAAATCCAAAACCACACAAGGAACACTGTGATTAAAAGAATAGTTTACTCCAAAACCACCCATGGAACATTGATATAAAAACAATAGTTCATTCCAAAATCACCCATGGAATACTGGGTTTCAATGAATTGTTCAATCCAGAATCACCCAAAAACATTGTGATTTAAAGAGAAATTCATTCCAAAATCACCTCAGAAGCGTTGAGATCTTTTAATCCGTTGGGAATGGAAATCTGATTTCATTATTTCAAACAATTATTAAAGCACATATTGTGAAATACAAATGACAATGGACTAAATGGTAAGGTTTTCATTATAAATAAGAACAATCAAATAGATAATATAATTGTGTAACAACCATTATCAAAAAGCTTGTTGTATGTAAACATTCAAATAGTTTATATTAATCTGGAATCATCTACAATATGAAAACAAACGGCACAAAACCAATGAAAACTTATAATTTCTGACTTCATACAAATGAACAAATAGTGCATGGTGTAAGCAATTTGTAAATATCCTTATTTATAAATATCATCCAATATTGAGGCAGGTCTGTAATATTTAATTATATAAAAGTCTGAAAGCATGACTTAAGTAAAATGAGAATTGTCAGCACATTTTTATGAGTCATGGCTGACAAAATCTAAAATACATGCCTATAGAAGGCAACATTTTTGCAAAATGTTAGTTAATTCTGATTTTTAAATTGCAGCATTACCTCATACTTTCCCAGAAAAAGACTGAGTTTGGTTAATAACAGAGTTAGGTTCTCAGCATGACACCATTAATGCCACTGTTCAATTTGTAATTATTGCTGCTAATCTCAAGCATGGATCAGTGATATTGAAGCTCGTTTGTTATAGTATTGGACCTGTAATCAAAGGGTAAAAGGTTCAGTACCTCCCCTGGTCAGCCCAGGCTGGTTGTTACTATATGTCTTTGTGAAAAAAAAGTCACTTAGCTCACATTTCTCTGCTTGGAAAAAGCAATAGTATGTTGAAAGTATGAACAAAACCAACAAAACAAAAAAGAATATCTCAGCTGGTAATATTGTCTTCTAATACCTACTTTCTGTACTTTAGTTTTACATGGAAGTCTTCAATTTTACATTACTTTCAAATCTTTATAATTCACCTTTGACTACTGTTTACATTTGCGAGTGTTGTTAAGTTTAAACAATCCGATGCAAGATTACAGATTAAATATGTGGACCCTGTCTTTAACAAACTTTTCTGAGAATGCGTTGATTAAAGCCCACATTCTGAGTTTGATCAGAATCAGTTCTGACCTATGGCCATCAGAGGGTTCACAAGCTCAATCAGATGCAAGATCACTGATCTCATTCATTATTTAATTCATCTTTTATCTAAATAACATAAGCCCATATTCCAAACTTGATCAAAACTGGATATAAAATGTGTACTCCAGAGTGGTAGCACATAGTTGATGACAGATTGATGAATGATGAATGCATTACCATACTATAATCTCATCCTGACCTTATTTTTTAAAAAAAAACTAAAATTAACTTCAAATATGTTTATTGAACACAGATTGCCCACAACAGGGCCTGAAATGACTTAAAATGCAATTTTTAACTTAGTTGGGATGGATGTACAGACAAGGGTAACACTATAGGCCCCTGCCAATGTTGTGCTAGGCCATATGAAAAATACTAAAACTAGTTCTTCAAAAGACATGCAATCAATCAAAGATACCTATCAACAGGATAGAAACACTGTTGTCTTCCTAACTAGTCTTGACCTTTTTGTTAGTGGCGTGAATATTATTCAAAACAATCACAGACCGATCAGAAAATTCTAATACCCAAGTGTTTAAACATGATTTTCCATCACTCTTCTTAACTATTTCTCTTTATTAAACAAGCAGGAAGTAAAAAGTGTGAATAACAGTTTCTGGTAAATGTGACACATTCCATTGTAATTACAATCCAAATGATGACAATATGCCAGATAACAAAATTAACTGCAATTAGAAAACGTCTGAATTAAAGTTCAGAAAAATAAAAAAATCTTGATGAAATATTTCTTAAAAGATCTCCAATCAATTAAAATTGATGATCAGCTATGATGAACCAATTGTTAATCTTGATTTTTTTTTTGTTCTTCCTGGCACTGGAATGCAATACAAAGTTACAGACTAACCTGCCAGCCACAGCAAATTATGCATCTTGTAAACTTAAAGTTTTTAGCTTATCACCTATGCTTTCTTAGAAGCCTGGTCAGACTGAAACAACACAGATCCTGATCTGCTACTGCATAATGCACCAGCAGATCAAGGTCTCTATTTTTGTTTTATTGATTACCCTTAACAAAATGTATAGACCAAGATATTACCAGTGTGTTATGTAATAGCAGATCTGAATCTATGAAGTTTGTAGTTGTACTCATCTTTGTAGCAAATATATTCTGTGCGATTGATCTCTGATAAAACAATTTTTTACTTACACGTTAAATTTCCATGTAAAAAAAGACATCTTTACAGCGATGTAATTATATGTACATCCCAAACATAGACCATAATCAATTTGTTCTTTACACTACATATTGTTATACCTGAATTATGTGTACTGTTGTTGATAAATATATTATCTAATATGTTTTCAACCGTGGTTGATCAGCGGCAGTAAAAATAAACATACTCACTTAGTGTCTAATTAAATTTTATTATAAATTTGTCACATTTTATACATTACAGCAGAATTTACAATGACATAGATAAATATACCACATCTACAAATAAGTTCTCCAGATTGTACCCTGTAAAGTAAATGTAATTGATATTAATATAAACATTTTAACTTTTAAAGAATAGATCTTGCATCTAACTCTTGCTTAAGAATATGTTATAACATTTTTTAAATTAAAAAATGGACATTTCAAGACCTTAATTACTTGGAAATATTTTGCTACGACTGAAATATCCAATTAATATAATTTTTTGGGGAACTGAACATTAAATTCAACTACTATCATAAGAGGAATTAATTAACAGTTGTTGTAGGGTTTAACGCCATTTTTGAGCACAAAATAGGCAATACATGGCAGCTAGTATTAATGGTGGAAAAAGAACCTGGGCAAACCCCAGAAAGAAGCACCAACCCACGAGAAGCTACTGGTAAGCTTTCTCACATACCCACATTGGCCGAATCCGAGACTCTAACCCACACATCAGAGGTGAGATGGCAGTGATCCGTAATGGAGAGCGCTTTAGATCAATTGGCCAACTTGGGCCCCTTTTATTAACAGTAATTATGCAGTATACCAAAGCTCAGTTTCGAATTATCACCAAAAGAAAATAGGATATTCCATCAATAAATTTGAAAACTATAATGAATAGGATGTACTTTTTGATTAAAAATATATGAAGCACTAAAACACCTCATAATTGTTAAAAAATTTGATAAGACCATTGTGGCACATCATGACTATCCCTCTTAGTTATTCCCACAGAGAACTGCATTTTTTCTTTTTTATCAAAGACAACTAAATTTAATGTGTTGGAATGAGAATAACGATGTAAGCATTGTGCTTGGAATTTAATGAAGGTGATTGTGGTTTTACTGTCTTCAATATCCATTTAACCTGCTCCACTGACATTTGTCAGTAGGATCAGTACCACTGACATGTGACAGTATGAACAGCTCCACTGAAATGTGGCATCATGACAGGCTCCAATGACATGTGTCAATAGACCAGCTCCACTGAAATACTACCAGTATGACCAGCTCCATTGATATACTGCCAGTATGACTCTCTCCATTGACACATCAATAAAATTCAGCTTGCAACAGTAAAAATACCATTAGCATCCTCAAAACCCCAAACAAAAGAATGTAGTTCTCTAATTTTACTGTGAGTGTATATAACTTTAACATTAATTTTTGTCGTGATTCGAACTCCAAAAACAAACATGAATACTTTGTCTTGGTGAATGGGATTCATGTTTAGAAATGTGATCTTGAACACTGGACAAATGGAGGCTTTTCACTAATCTAATGCCAGTTCAATGAAGGATGTTTAAAAATGATGGAACCTGTCTAATATGGCCTTTGAGCATTCTAAATCCCTGCTTATAATAATGTGGCTTAAATGTTATGTCTGTCTTATTTTTCTCAAGGGATCTGACATAATTTCTGTTCTCTATTCTGGTGTACATTCTTTATTCCTTTAATGACCCCCAAATACAGCTAGTTCCACTATTTCAGTTGTCATTTCACTTTAACAGTTGGCATCAATAATTTGCTGCTGCTTTGTGAAAGAATCTTTCCCATCTGGCCACGACTTTTTCTCATAATATTTCGAGCTGCTGAAGTTGTAGCTCTTGGTGGACGTCTTCGATCTGATGGCAGTTCACTTAATTCATGCATTAGACGTGACATTCTCCCTCCTTGACCTAAATTGGCATTTTCCATACCAAGACCCTTTACTTTTGGCTCTGGTTTGACATCTTGAGGCTGGTGCCCATAATTAACAATTAGATCGGACATGGCTTTGCCTTTGCCTTTTTCAGCATTTTCTGCAGCATCTGGCTTCACTCTTGGAACAGGTCGGCTGGACAGTGGTGAAGCATATTTCTGCAGAGTCTTCATCATCTGGCCACCCTTTGCCAGATCTGCATTTTGTTCTGCTTCTGGCTTTACCCTTGGCACTGCTCGTGCTGAAGCTGGAATTTTCTTTGGATCATGAAGGAGACAGTTCATTGTTCCACCTTTAGACTTTTCAGCTATTTCTCCAGCTTCTGATTTTACGCGAGGTACCTGTCTAGCTGACAGAGGCTGCTTTCCATAGGAGTTAAGTAAGTTAGCTGTACTTTGTCCGCTATGACTCTGTGCAATATACTCAGCTTCCGGTCTCACGCGAGAAACAGCTACAGTATCTGCCCGTGGTGTAGCCTGACCATTAAGTAATGTAATTACTGTACCATTTCGACCTAACTCATAATTTTGTTTGCTTTCAAAGGTTGGGCATTTTGGTTCAATCCTTGGTGTAGGCATATACACTGGCTGCGTTGAGAAAAGATCAAGAGAACCTCTGTTTCTGTTTGCAAATTCTTCAGCCTCTGGGCGAACTCTTGGGCCTGGACGTGGAGTCTCAGTTTCTCCATGTCCTGGATATGGTTTCAATGTCCTTGGAGTCTGCATTTTGTTCCAACCAAACCAATTTCTTTCACTAGAACTGTAACCATAGATTCTGCAAGATATAAAAATATGTAAATACCTTCAAACTTAACTTGAAAATTAAGACTTCTATAGCTTAAGAAAAGACATATCTGTTATAATGTTTCTACTACTAAAATATTGCCCAGTGCTAAATACTTACCAAAATTGACTTAATTTTATTTGCACAAATTTTACAAATATTTTTAAACAAATATACAATCACTAAAATTCCAGTGAACCATTATTTAACATCCAATCTTATTTTTCATACTTCAGTATACAAGTTTAACTGGCAGTCTCATGTCCTGGTTCTGACGGCTTAGTTTAAATATGAAACACCCAAAATATGTTTAGATTATGAATTCATTAATATAACAGAGCTGATCATCTACCTAATTATATATTGACAATGTCACAGGCCTATGAATTGTACTGTTGTTTATACTGTCACTCCATTGTACCATATCACTTAAAATGTCATTGTGGTGTCACACTTTGTATACCACCACATCACTTAAACTGTCAATCCTTGGTGTTACACCATATGTACCATATTACTGAAAGTCTCAATGCTGGTGTTGCATCTTGTGCACTATACCGCTTAAAATGGCAATGCTGGTGTCACATCCATTACACACCATGATACCACTTAAAATATCAATGCTGGTGTCACACCCTATGTACCATACCACTTAAAATGGCAATGCTGGTGTCACATCCATTACACACCATGATACTACTTAAAATATCAATGCTGGTGTCACACCCTATGTACCATACAATGTTAATGTTGCACATTATGTACCATATCACTTAAATATCAATGCTAATGAATTAGGACTGTGGATGAAACCCACTTTATCCATCTGTTATAATTACAGAATAAGACAGCACTGCAGGATAAGCATTCAATTTATCTGTGACAGGTCAAGGTCATAAGTTGTACTTCTTACCCTCTAATATTTAATTTTCATATTGATGGTATTGACAGTTTTCTCAGGCATTATATAGAGTGATGGGATTCAGGCTAAGACTCGGTACAACAAGTCCAAGATCATTCAGTGTACAAATACATTATATTCAGTTGGGTGCTCATTTCTATGTCACAAAAATTATTTAGGCAATGAAAATACAAGACTCCAGTCAGTTTCAATTTACATCAGACCTTAAAAAAGAAGGTAGTGACTGAAGTAATGTGGAGGTGTCCCCTAACATTTGCAGGTGTGGTCTAGTCACCCCAAGTCCCTGACTGGCTTTATCATCAAATGGATTAGTTCTTGTTAATTCATTGATTCAATTGGTCAAGAAAATAATATTAAAAGCATTATTTGATTTATATTTTATAAGCTTTATTATCTACAGTAACCCTTCTGTTGCATGAAATCATGTTTGTATGGTCAATTATTACAGCTGAAACATATCAATACCAAAGTGATGGACAGGCATTTTATCTCATTCAATTTTATAAGAGAGTCTTCCAAACTCTAATATTAACTGAAGCTTTAACTAAAGTGAGTGATAAAAACTATTAAGACATACTTAATCCAGAACAGAAGGTAACAAATCATGTAGTGTGCTTTCATCATTATGCAATTAGATATTTTTGGCCAATTGTTAACCGGACTCTGCCAGTTATTTTCCAAATTCCTCCCATTTTCACAGAGAGAACTGGCTATAAATTAAGCAATCGTTTAAAAACAGCTAACTTTTCAAGTAAACACCCAGCTCAGATGCAAATAAAGCATCAGATTGCAAAAGTGAACTCAATGTGAAAATAAAAGACTGCCTAAAGGACATCTGTACTTTGGTGGTCAACCTGTCCATAACATCAGATAGTGTTCATTATCAGATAATATAAGTCACTGTATTTGATCCAGAGCTCTCTAGCACCAACATTAAATGGAAAGATGTAGAACTGTATTGCATACACCAATTACATACTTTGCATCAATAGGGATCAATGTCTCTGAAAGTCAAGGCAGATTTAGTTTTATGTATTACAACTAAATTCTGCATTTTATTTTATTTACACATGTAACTGCCAAAATCTTTTCCAGAGACACTTTACTCTGAATGACCCTGACCTTTCAATTTCTTAAATGCATAAAAGCAGCAGTGAAATTAATATTTTCTGGTTCATCTATCCTAAAGATAACTAAACGATGCCTTTTAAAAGATGTTTATTGATGCCTGTCAGATCTACTGTCTTATTATAGGTATAAGTTGCTTTGCATTAAATTCAAACTCAATACCACCCACCTCTCCAGCCTCATATAGCTTACATACCAGTAGTCAGTACATAGATGAAGTTACACAGAGCATTATTCCATTGTAGTTGTAACATTTGTACTATTTGTCCATAATAATGGTATGGATGAATGTAATTAATAAAGTAGTTTGCTTAGGATAACTACAGTAAAATCATAATTTAGTAGCATCACTGAGTGCTATAATTAGGACTGCAACCATCCAGTTTAATACCAGGGTGCCACACAGCTAAGAGCTGTCACATAAGCAGACACTGATGTTGCATCTATTGAGAATAATTTCACTGGCAGGATCCAGGTCTACTATCCAGAAAAATCTGAAAAAAATATGGCCTGTTTTTAATGGAAATCTAATTCTAAGTAGAAGTCCAGAAATCATTGGTGAGAAAGACAGTCATGTACTTTGTTGCCTCTGGTACACAAGAACACTTCTAACTGTGTAATTTAATAATAATGTCATGAGTAAACTTATGATTTTAAAAGATAGACAGTTTGGAAATGGAGCATAATCTCTTTTGAAATGACCATGCTACTTTCATAGTGAAGTGAGCAACACAACTGGGACCTTGATATAATTACATTTTCATTGAAGAGATGATGGCTAGTTTAGGCCAGGAGAACAAGATATTTGTGTAGTCAAAACCTCATGAGAAATAGAACTTGAACTCTTCTGAAAGAACAGTAGTCAGTCTCCCCATAAAAAGATCTGGACTATGGAGCTGTATAACTACAAATCAGATCAGCATATTTACATCTATTGATGGTATCAGCATATTTACATCTATTGATGGTATCAGAATATTTACATCTATTGATGGTATCAGCATATTTACATCTATTGATGGTATCAGCATATTTACATCTATTGATGGTATCAGCATATTTACATCTATTGATGGTATCAGAATATTTACATCTATTGATGGTATCAGCATATTTACAGATTCTATTGATGGTATCAGCATATTTACATCGATTGATGGTATCAGCATATTTACATCTATTGATGGTATCAGCATATTTACATCTATTGATGGTATCAGCAATATAATGTATCAGAATGTTTGGTAACTTGTTGCTAAAGAAGTTACAAGCGAAAGGAAAATAGGAAATGAGGGATAAACCTCAATAGTATAAAGTATATAGACAAGCCATTGTGACTTGGGAGTACGGGTTTAGGTTTAATGTCCCTGACTGGCACAACATCATAAAAATATAGGGTTTTGTACAATCACCCTCCCCTAAACCAAGATCCCTAACACCTCTGTTGATATAAACAGTGACTCACCCCACTGTGCGATTTATTTCCACATTCCTGCCAATGTTAAAAGAAAGCGACTAATTGGGGTCCCAGGTAGCTATGATATCGTAACCTGGACTGTCATTTGGATAAGCCAACGACGACGGAAGTTAAATGCACTGATATTATATCAGGGTGTTTATACAATATTTAAAATTATTGTGTTGTATTGAGAGTATAGATTCCTCTCAAATTCTCAAGCCAGTCTCACATTACAAGCATGAGACCGCTTGCGTCTTTCGTGCAAAATCTTTACTTCCTATTCTTTATACATAATATAATGCATTTTCATCTCAAATTTTCA
The DNA here is from genome assembly GCA_030141615.1 of Unio pictorum. Taxonomy (NCBI): domain Eukaryota; kingdom Metazoa; phylum Mollusca; class Bivalvia; order Unionida; family Unionidae; genus Unio; species Unio pictorum. Next base: position 5,490,521 of record JARLTB010000046.1, read on the forward strand.
TTGAAATGTATTTAAACTAATGTTCTGACTTACAATGCGTATCCACGGTAAACAGGAAGTGACGAGTAAAAATCATAGAACCGCGCCCTGAACCGGATATGTTTCTCTTTATTTGTCTTGTGCGGTCCATGGCGTTAGTTCAATCGGGAGACAGGTGTCCGGTAGAAATGAAAGATTTCATATTCGATAGAACGTACAAAAAGATCGTAAACTAATCGGTATTACATTATAAAGTGTTCTTCTTTTGCAAAAACTGATTTTCTAAACCATTTTCTTTCAAAGTCTGAAATATTGTCAAAATAATAGGTTGGAAAGGTTTGAAAAAGTACGTATTTAATAACCGATAACAAGTCCCCAAACTTGTTGTATAAAAATACATACATTTGAGGTGCTATCTGCATAATCATACCAATTAGAGTCTTAGAACTAATTAGGAAGTTTTTGTTCAATGCACTGATTACATCACTTTAATTCAATAAAATATAATTATATTAAAAAAAATTAGGGGACATAATGAGACTATTCATGACTGATTTAGTATGCATCTGTGTTGAGACAATGGTTTTGCAGCGACATGAAGGGCAATATCAAATTCTAAGACACCGATGACAACTAAAAAGATAAAATAGTTGCAATTACACATTAGAAAAAGCATGTTCATGGACTTTGCTTGAATGATTTGAATGACTTTACTATTAAAGTGTTTGGCAGGTTCCTGGACTTTGCTAGGATGAGTTGAATGGCGTTACTATTAAAGTGTTTGGCAGGTTCAGATCTAATTTGTTTTATTCAGACCATATTCAGCACTAACATTGATGAAAATGATATTTGTAAAAGAATACAGACATGTAATTTTAAAACAAAATAGAAATTAAAATTCAAAATATAGAAAGAGCACATAACTGATCATGAGGAAAATTATTAGGAAATTAATCTGTTAATATCATGCAACAAACTGAGACGTGTTGGATCAAACTGAACGCATATATAATTTCAGTTGTTTGCTGGTTGAAAACTAAGATAAACTACTACACGGCAGGGCCGGCGCTTCCGCTAGGCGAACTAGGCAATCGCCTAGGGCGTTGGGCTAAGGGTTTATTTCATGATGGGCGGGTGAGGGAGAGCTTGATTGGAAGGGGGGCGCCATATATCTGATCTCGCCTAGGGCACCAAAGTGCCTGGCATCGGAGCTGCTGCAAGGACATGTAAGGACTTTATCACGCTTCATGATGCTTACGGGAAGCTTTATAGGTAAAATGAAAATGTAATATATAAAATGGATATCTATAACGCACCCACTTTTAATCATAGGAGAACAATATCCTATTAAAAGTCTTGCTGAGCTGAAAAGATGAACAGATGATAACCATGTATATCAGAAAGGTTTTGCGCTGAATGATCATCCGATTTTAATTTAAGTAGAGTTGAGCTTCAAAATTAGGCACTCTGTTAATTATTATATTATGTAGTATCATTATACACTAGTAACACTATCTTAATGCTGACTGACAAAGTTGATTGTCTTCAATCCCTTAGCCTTAACTTTGTAAAATCAAATATACAATGTGCGAGCATCCACATTTTTTATTATGTTGTTTTGCAGGTAAATACCTATTTTGCAGGTAAATACCTTAGTGAACGACATTTTATTTATGCCCAGTGCCATTAAAATATGTTATCGTGTGGGCCACATAAATGAAGGAAGATAGAATGGTTTCAGGTGAAGGAAAATAAACATTAACATCTGTGTTAATAATTTTGTATGTGCATTACTGCTTGTCTATCAAGAGAAGTTTCTACCAAAAGACTGTTCACTCAATTGAAATTCATAAGAATATACACTATTTGATAGACGTTCTATTGGCACTGTGACATTTCTGGTTCCTGAGTTATGAGAGTTTTATGGTTGAAACGTTCTGCATCACATTTTCTACCCGTTCATTACAGTATTACAGCGAGATTTAAACTCATTATGATGGGAAAAAAATCAAATACAATATTTGTTAAAGTTGTATTGACTACAGCATCGATTCTACTCTGTCTAGTGATGTAGTTCATAAAAGAAAGAAACATACTCTGTTCTTGTTAATAATTGATTGTGCTATTGATTTATAAGTAACCGGATGAAACAGGAGAAGAAACAAAAGAAGAAACTCCGTTCACTGGTCATTAACTGAGTGCGCTATTGATTCCGAAGTAACTGTATAGGACTGGAAAATAAATATAAATGAGCTTAGTTCACTCTTGATTACCACATTCAATCATTTTAGAGACATTTTAAGTGGTGTGTTAAATTTGACGTTCCGTGGAATATCACATGGATAGAACGGACAATGATATGGTATATTTTTAGGTTATCTGTATTGTAAATAAACTTATCATACACTGTAAGCTGTATGGTCCTTTTACCGGCATCCTGTGCAGTATCAATAGCTCTATTGTAGTAGTTCTCTCTCTTTGGTAATCATACATTGTACTAAAAGACTCAGGTACCACACATATTTATATATAATGAAATTTGTTTTTATAGTCATTCAACTTATAAACATTATCACTTCAACAAGAAATTACACAATCTTGCACAAGCATTCAAACCTGATTGTTGTCCATATCGTTATGAGCATTACCTTTTATCGTCATGTCAAATGACACCAAATGACCATCTGACAAAATAAAAAAGCTTTGATGATTTGCTCTCTGTACATTCTGGTAAAGTTATCTGCTGCTTGATTTGTATGCGATACAATGTTGCCTTACATTGCTGTATTAAACTTCTTGTGATATCGTCACTTTCATGTTTGGAGTTATCTATTTAATTCGCATTGCAATTCATTTTATAAACGAAACAAAACAGTTGTACATCGAAGTGAACCTTTTGCTAGAACTTAAAAGCGGTAACGAAAAAAACAAGTCATCATATATATATATATATATATATATATATATATATATATATATATATATATATATATATATATATATATATATATATATATATATATATATATATATATATATATATATATATATATATATATATTGGCTCTTTTCTTGGCATCCGTCCGTCTACGTGAGACGATGGCGTAGTTCCAGATTCAGCTGTTCCTTCTTTCTGGCTATCTTTTTAGCATGCTTTCTATTCCTGTCATCCTCAGCTTTGCTAACTCCCTGCCTGACAGCTAGGCGCCAAATTGGACGGTCATTAGCAAAGCGCTCCCAGTTGTTGACATCGATGTTGGTCGTCTGCATGTCCCTCTTGCAAACATCTATGCAGCGCAGGTGTTAACGTCCAGTCGTGCACCTTCTACTAGCTCCCAATATAACAGGTCCTTAGGATTGCGGTCAACCGGAAGACACCTGTGCGGGTCAGCGTAGACGGCCAGACCATCGGCCAAGTCGAGCAGTTCACCTACTTGGGAAGCACCATCGACAAGGAAGGTGGAGCTGATGCAGACGTCAAATGTCGAATTGGCAAAGCGGCGGCCGTATTCCAACGTCTTCTCCCAATTTGGACACGTCGGTCGATTCACACAAACACCAAACTTCGCCTCTTCAACACTATCGTCATCCCATCCGCCATTTACGCCTGCGAGACATGGAAAGGCACGAAGAAGCTGGTCAGCAGGCTGAACGTATTCCAACAGCGATGTCTGCGACGTATTCTTCGTGTCACCTACCACGACCACATCACTAACGAGGAAATCCTCAGAAGAGCAAACACCCGAAGCCTGGAGAAGTGGTCGCAGAAAGAAGATTACGTTTTGCGGGACATGTTCTGAGGATGGCCGAGACGCGCCACGCAAAGACGGCGATGTGGTGGACGCCAGCACGTGGGAAACGAGGCATTGGACGACCGAGAAAGACATGGCGACGGACATTTATAGAAGATCTGCGAGCCGTCAATATCAACTTAGACGCAGCGGAGGTTAAGGCTGCCGATCGAGATGACTGGAGGAAGCTTGTTGCCCTATGCGCCCCACTGCGCGGAAGGACATAAAGAAGAAGAAGAAGAAGGATTGCGGCCTGGATCCATTCTCTTGACATGGTCGAGCCAGCGGAGGGGCCTCTCGTTGGGAATGGCAAACATGCTGTTGATGTTGGCGCATTCTATAACCTCTGTGTTGGGTACTTTGTCCTGCCACTTGATGTGCATAATGCGCCGCAGACATCTCAGGTGGAATCTATTGAGTCTTTTCTCTTGTTTTGCATAGAAGTCCATGTTTCGTTGCTGTAGAGGAATGAGCTGAGTACGCAGGATTGGTAGACACGCAGTTTTGTTTTCTCGGTGAGGTTTGCGCTGTTCCATACCCTCTGGTTAAGTCTGGTCATCACTGCAGCTGCCTTGGCAATCCTGCCGTTCATCTCATAATCAATTGAGAGTGAACTAGAGATGTTGTACCCGAGGTATGTGAAGTTCTCAACAACTTCCAAGTTGTATCCATCGATGGTGATAGAGGGAGGGGAGTCTGCATCCTGCTCCATGACATTCGTTTTCTTCAAGCTGATGGTCAGTCCAAATTCCTTGCAAGCGTTGGAGAGGCGGCATATCAGCTGATGCGGTCCATCTTCCGTGTGGGATGTCAAGGCTGCTGATGAGTACCTTTGTGACTTTAGTCTTAGCACAGAGGCGGGCAATGCTGAATAACTTTCCGTCAGCCCTGGTATGGATGTACACTCCATCGCTGCAGTCCGTGAAGGCGTACTGGAGAAGAATGGAGAAGAATATGGCGAAGAGCGTCTGCGCAAGCACACAGCCTTGTTTGACTCCGCTGATTACTGGGAATGCCTCTTGATATTCCGCCTTTGACGTACACTGTGCTGTGCATATTCTCGTGGAACGACATGAGGACAGCAAGTAGATGTGGGGGTCAGCCAATTTGCTGCAGGAGTCTGAAGAGTCCACTCCGACTGACTTGGTCAAATGCCTTCGTAAGGTCTATGAAGGCAATGTAGAGGGGCATATGCTGCTCATGACACTTGTCCTACAGCTGACGTAGTGAGAAGATCATGTCTGCAGTTGACCTGACAGCTCGAAATCCACACTGAGACTCTGGATAGACTCGGGAGGCTAAGATCTGCAAGCGCGCAAAGGCAACACGGGCTAAAGCCTTTCCGACAACGCTGAGGAGGGAGATGCCCCGGTAGTTGTTGCAGTCGAAACGGTCGAAAGTTCTTGTACAAAGTGACGATGTTTGCGTCACGCATGTCTTGAGCATCAGTAGCGGCTGGTGCAGCACTGGTTTCCCATTCTTGAGGACTTCAAGCGGAATGCCGTCGCTTCCAGGAGCCTTCCAACAGACAAAGCAGTTTATTGCTTTTTCGGGTTCTTCCAGGGTGGGCTGAGTGTTTAGCTCCTCTATGACATACAGGTCTGGAATATTATCCAGGGCAGTGTTAGTGACGTTGTGTTGGGTTGCATATAGCTCGAGATAGTGTTCAACCCATCGTTGCAGTTGTTTCCACTGATTTTGTGATGTCTTCGCCTTTCTTATACGTGAAGGGGTGGGGCGGTCGATGACATGGAGGGGCCTGTCGCCTTCTTGATGGCCTCATACATTCATCTTGCATCCCCGGTGTCGGCAGCTGTCTGTATATTGTTGCAAAGATTAAGCAAGTAGATGTTGGCACATTGGCGGGCTGTCTTCAAGGCGTTGTTTCTTGCATTCCTGAGTGCTTGCTATGTTATTGTGCTAGGTGCAGCCTTGTATGATATATATATATATATATATATATATATATATATATATATATATATATATATATATATATATATATATATATATATATATATATATATATATATATATATATATATATATATATATATATATATATATGCACAGATAAGGACTTATTCGTGTTCCAAATCCACAATTTGGTGAACAATGGGACGTCGTTTCTTTCCGGATAAGCGTGTGCCTTGGCATTATTGATACGTATGCCTTTTCCACAAGAAAGGCACACTCTCAGGAGTTGACAAGCACTTTTCGTCTGTGAAGCTTGTGTTTTTAAATGTTGCTAGTAACAGGAGGGGCTGACAAAATTACGCTGACAAGCAGAGCAATGCACTCGTGCAAACATAATTGAGTGGCTAAGCATCCATCACATTTCGATCCACTATGTTTGTATTGCTCTCGATTGTATCCATAGTCACATTTCTCGCAATAATAACCGTATCCCAGGAGTACGGTGATACTGGTAATGCCATCGAAATGTTCATCGTGATGATAAATGTGAATGTATTGTCAGTCTTCGAAATCGTTGCCTCGAACCAACAAAGGTCCGCACATTTCTTGAGGGTTTACTTTCAAGTTGTGGAATGACACAGGGCGTGTCTTTGGATATCCCCGCTTGTTGTAAGAGGAGTTGTGCTTTCCTCTTTGCTTGGCTCGGTCCGTACGTTGAATAGGTTTCCATGCTCTTTTACATTCTGCCGTGTCATTGTTTTCGGCATACGTTCGTCCCACGATGATGGCACGGGCTAAATACATCTGGTTTTGAGGGCTGTTAATTCGGAGACGACTCTTTTTGGTGGGTGCTGGGAAGGGTTTCCACTAATAACACCTTTTTGTGTCCTGTCCCTTGGGGAAGAGAAACGTCGGCCATGAACAGTGTCGCATTTGAGGGTTTACTGGTGAAAGTTGCTTGGACGTCGATTCTCTGTGTCTGGATTTGGGCTCACCCATGTTATCGTCCAAGTTACTGACACGAACTTCAGTCAAGGGTTTAAAATGGATAATTTATTGTGTTGTGATATTGGATTGTAACATTTGTAGCAGAATAGACCAGACAGAAATGAAACGTAAGTGTCTCTTGGTTTCGATTTTTTAGAAAAAGAACATACACTCATACACGTGCATCATGGGGTTATAAAGGGCGTTTTTGAATTTTAATTGATTTTGGCAAAATGAATACTATCTCTTTTCGGTTGAAGTGAGTGGCCTTGAAAAGGACCGTTGGGTGTTAGGTTTCTTAATTTAGAAAAACAAACTCAGGAACGGGACAAAATCAGCTTTAAGCGTTTGCCACGGCCAGGTTTACTTTTGGACTGGTTCCTGTCGATGACTTGGTAGATATCACAAGTTTAAACATGTCTTTCGTAGTAACAAGGTTGGGCTGCTTGGCTTGGGAATATCGTTTTCTCTTGGGTCGTATTAAAGAAGTTCGATACATTTGATTCAGATTCCTTAACTCAGCTAAAACGTTTAAAAGTACCGTTATCGTTTTACTTCCACTGTCCTCCTCTCGTTAACGCTGACTACTGCTGCTTCTTTTTCTTTATGTCGCTTCCTTCACGCTTCTTCTTCTTGATGTTGAGGGGACCCGAGTGGCCGAGTGGTCTAAAGCACTGTCCGTTACGGATCACTGCCGTCTCACCTGTTTGCGTGGGTTCGAGTCTAAGATTCGGCTAATGGAGTTATGTGAGAAAGCTTGCCAGTAGCTTCTCGTGGGTCAGTGGTTCTTTCCGGTGTGTTTCCCGGGTTCTTCCACCACCAATAATACTGGCCGCCATGTATAGCCTATCGTGTGCTGAAAAATGGCGTTAAACCCTAAAAAAAAAAATATCTTCTTGATGTTGTTGTTGTAGGAGAAAAACTTGTTCTGCCTCTTTCTGTTGCTGTAAAAATGATCTAATTCTGTTTTTGTCTCTGTTAAAAATCCTCAACATGATAAAGAAGGAAAATGAAGGTACTAGTACCGGAACACATTCTTGTGAAGTAGAGAGAAAATCCACTAAATCCCATTTAAAATCGGTCTCTTCAGGAAGTAAAATTGTGTTGACTTGAGTAGTCACTGCTATACTAACGCTTTTCGTCTCCACGGCCAGTGCACTCCAATTTATTGTCTTCTTAGTTTCCGTTTTGATTGAAAACTGTCGCATCGATTCACGGCACACAGACGCTAACTCATTTATATAGAGAATGTGATGTGACAGACCACTCTATTCAGATTGGAAGACATCTGCACTGTGACTGAATTTTGTGACGCGTGTTTGGATTGGTGAAAGAACTCAATCCGTTTCGATCCGCTCTTCTACTAAACAAAAGCAGTACACTGCATTCCATTTACCTGTTCTTGTCGCAAGAAGTGGACGAAGATACCATCGTCTTCCCTCGTTTAGTTGATGCTCTTTCAGCCGGAAGATCCCATATATGTCATATCATCATGGACAATAACTCGAATAACTGATATAGCCCTATAGCCCTTTGGAAAAGAAGAATTAATGTGGTGAGGCAAGGCTGTTTGAAGAGTCCATATCTACGGACCAGAATTAAGGCAAAGTTTGAGGAAGAGAAGATTGTGCGATGCAATTTATGTAAACGTAATCATGTTAGCATAACACTCAACGGCCTATTTCAAAAGATTTGCTTTCTTTGCTTCAACCAACAATCTAATGTGAAATCTTTGTCCCTGTATGTTATTGTATGTTGTATGTGTGTCTGCGTTCTATCATATCAGTCTATGTATATAGAGGAGCATATCTCTACTCCCAATTGAGGTTAACCCGGTGCACACCTGTTCCAACAAGTATGGACTTTGTAGTCTGAAATAAAGAATTCTTATCTTATCTTATTATTGATAGTCATTATGACGGAGGATTACATATTGATATAACATGCTGACAATACATCCCACACAACTCCATATAGATTACATCCAGCAGTGACTTGCACTAAAGGCAAATGTGGATGTAATTAGATAGCACTATACTTAGGACAGTAATCAAATGTAACGATATGCTTTAACTTGTTTCAAATTCCAGGTATCTAATAAGTTAATCAGTCTCTTCAAAACTGAATACTTCTAGAGAGGGTGTGCATTCCAGTCGACGAGTTCCATTTAGTGCTTGCATTAAAGAAGAAAAAATCTGTCCCGTCACAGACATCGACTAATCGAAATTATTCTTTTAAGTCTTACAAAAAATTGATTTCGTAAAGCGTATGCGTAATATAAATATATACTTAAAACGAAACTGAAACGAGGAATTTCGGAATTTGCATAATGCCCTTATCAGTACTTTAATTGTCGGTCCTGTTTGTTCTGTTATATAGATAATTGTTATTATTCTTGTTGTTTCAGTTATCATTTTCTTTCCCCCCACACAATTATTAATTCTAAAGCATGTATGGAATCAATTAAAACATAAATAAAGAATATTCTGCAAGACACGAAATTGGATCTGCAAGATCATTTATAAAAATTAATGTTTCTGTGTTGGACAACATGTACACGAACGAAAATGAAAGCAAATATTGATTTAAAATAGAGTAGCTCTCTTTTAGTATATACCAGTCATTACAAGCGAAATTAACCCTCAAGATGTATTGGAAACCAAATCTCTAAGTTAATATTTTGTATATGATTGGATCTTTTTTCAAAATTTACCTTTCCTCCTAATACCAAACCCTTTGTTAGGACTGCAAATTATAGGTATGTATGCACGTATATATGTATAAATGCAAAAATGTATGTATGTATGTATGTATGTATGTATGTATGTATGTATGTATGTATGTATGTATGTATGTATGTATGTATGTATGTATGTATGTATGTATGTATGTATGTATGTATGTATGTATGTATGTATGTATGTATGCATGCATGCATGCATGCATGCATGCATGCATGTATGTATGTATGTATATATATATATATATGCGTGCGTGCGTATGTATGTATGTATGTATGTATGTATGTATGTATGTATGTATGTATGTATGTATGTATGTATGTATGTATGTATGTATGTATGTATGTATGTATGTATGTATGTATGTATGTATGTATGTATGTATGTATGTATGTATGTATGTATGTATGCAGAATGCATGTATGTATGTATGTATGTATGTATGTATGTATGTATGTATGTATGTATGTATGTATGTATGTATGTATGTATGTATGTATGTATGTACGTCCGTCAGTCCGTCCATCCATACAGATCAAGTTCTGTCCTAACAAAATGTTTAGTATGAGAAGGAACAAAGCACAATCTGGGACATCGATCCAATCATTTACAACAGATTAGTTTTGAACTTCGTTTGTCAGTGCATCTTGAAGGTTAGTTTCGTTTGTAATGCCGGTTATATGCTGAAAGACCACTACCCCATTTTAAATCAGTACTTCCGTCTTCGTTTGTGTACATGTTCTCCCGCATAAAATATTATGTATTTAAGAATGATCATGCATATCCATTTTGTGTCTTGCAGATTTTTCCTTGTTTCTTTATTAATTGATTTCATACCTGATTTTAAATTTATAATTGTGACGGAAAAGAAGATAATACACGTAATACAGTGCATATTATCCATTCTCATAACAATAGAACAAAGCATACCGAAAATACAGATTAAGGTACTCTGAAAACAATTTGAAAATGTCTCTTCAGTTTCGTTTCTGTTTATTTGAAATGCAAAGAAATATCGACCTATCTTTATATAATGCTATCGTCTATTTTACCACAGGTAGAGATTATAGATTATATTTCTCGACTTTAGTGCACACCCACCTTTGGTATTCAGTTCTGAAGAGACTGAATAACTTGTGTGATACCTGAAACAAGAAATGTAACAAGTTTAAGCATATTGTTATCTCTGATTACTTCTAAAATATTGTCCAATCTGATTATACCACAACTGCTGAAATGTTGGAGCATAATAGAACCAGCCATTTGCTTTGCGAACAATATTGTGCTGGAGGTAATCTAATTCGAAGTTTGAGGCAAGTGTCATTGTCAGCATGTTATATCAATACGTGATCATCCATCACAATGAATGTCATTAATAATAATAATAATAATAATAATAATAATAATAATAATAATAATAATAAGTTCAATGTTTATGTGTTTACTTAATAGTATACACTACATTGGTCTCTCTTACAGGGTTCTATAACCACATCTAACTCTAAAAACATCATTTAAAAATAGAAACAATTGTTACAACTTCTCTATAACACACATACCTATATCAAACCGATATTTAACCTTTACTCAGATTAGTAGCATATTTCTATTACAACTAAATGTGACCATTGTCATCATGTATACTACATTTCCCGATTGATTTCTGTCTTTGTATATATATGAATAATTAGTAACAGAAACGTCTTCAATATATTTTGATGGCATTTACTCAAACCTTTAAAGAATTTGCATTTGTAGACAACATGAAAGATTTATTTTTATGACTATAGAAATAAATAAGCATGCTATAGAAAAACACATTTGGTATGATAGGCATTTGACCACACACAATGAGACAATAAATGTGGTATGAAAGGCACTTGATAACAAACATTAGGAAGAATGAGCAGAGCCCTTTAGTTTGTTAATATAGACATCGAATAATGAATCAACAATAAAAATGTAATCGCTGTCTGGCTAAGCTGTTCTTTAAAACAAACGTTAATTTTATTTAGGAAAGACGTTCAATTACGAACTAACAACAATTATTTATAGTTTGCATGCTCACCGACTTATTGCTATGTATTTAATGTTTACCCTAATCGGGATAGAAACGGTTATTTTGAATGTCTTGATGCATCCTGAATTCAAAAAATACTTGCAAACAATGTTTTCAAAGTATTTTGCCACTCCTCAGAAGGAAATACCATTTTCTACTGTTTAATACGTTACCATATATTTCATAATTAGATACTGAAATATATCAGCTGAAATAAAAAAATAATATTTTGCCACAGTAGAGATACAACATTTTGAACTACCTTTGTTACCCATTTAGGAAATACATTTGTCCGTATGTAACTATTCAAACATGTATTTCCGTATTTTAGCCAGTTTTCTCCTCCTCGACCTCCCCTTCTTCTACTTTTTGAACATATCTTAGAATGTGCAATGAGTTTAGACCTATATAGACTTATGCAATAGATAAGGAGACGCCATCGAGAAATGTCTATTTAAAAGATCTCCAAACATCAATAAGTTGACTTCAAGTATCAACTGTTGTATAACTAGTTTTCCATATAAATCATGCAAAATGTTTGTGACTGAAGATGAATCACCTGATTATTCAATATTCTGTGTTATCTATATAATATCGTATACTTTACGAAAAATGGACACATGTTAAGAAACATAAGACAACAATAATGATTGAATTGTGTTTGCCTTTATATTAGAGCATTATATTATATCGATTGCTAGTAAATCATACCTCCTGACTGTTTATGGGAAAACGCCATATGTGTTTACAACCATAGCAATGTATTATTTATTTAAATCAGATCTTTTGTAATAGATAGGTCTTTTCTGCCTTTATTATGACATTCCCAAACACGCCGATATTTCAAAGCAAGCAAAATATTTCTACATTCATTGGTTCAAACGTTCTTTACAACGTTCCACGAAAATAACTTTTATTTGATTTTTTTGTGTGACGAAACAGTGAATGCGTCCTTTTTCAATTCGTTTTGACAAACGTCTTTCAGATATTCGGTGTCTTTGTATGTTTGCCAGCGAAGAAGGTGTCAACCACTTTGCTTAAAAACACGTTTTTGCTAAACACTTTTGTGAAGTCAATGCAACTCCCGAAGTTGATTATGAAAATGTGTTAATGACACACAACAACTATTTGTTACCTCAAATGTAGGACGCTAAATGACAGAACGCTACTAAATCTTACACCAATTCTGAAACAAATTTGTACGAAATCTAAAATAATTGGGAATGGCGGGTTTTAAATCGCTCGTTAAGGACGTGTGTGGGGATTGTATATTATCTTCATACGTATACATTAGCCAAAGCATTTCTAACTCTTTGGCTGGCACTTGACCACACAATTCGTCTCTTTGACTTTTATAATGGAGAATAATGGAATGATATGCATTACGTTCCTGGTAATAGTATTCGTCCTCTTCGTTTAAAATGTTTTTCATTATTCTATCTTACTTTTCCCTGACCAGTGACACACAAATACGTAAAGACAAAATACATCACAAACGAGAAAACACTAATACGATACTCGCTAAAATAAGTCATGAGAATGACAGCAACTGCTCTGTAATTCGGGATAGTGACAACACCACCTGCAACCGGACGGGTTACACGAGCTCTGAAATATATGTCAGCTACGGATTGTCTTGTTAAGTCAAGATGTTCCAATGAAAAGTAGTAGATGGGATATAGTTTTCTAAAATCCAGCTGTGATATTTGCAGACCAGTATCCACATTATTATCGCGTCCCATAAATGTCAACAAACGATGATACACGCGTGCTATTTGGTTGGTTCCGTGATCAAGTTGTATATCCTCGGATGGTTCTTGTTGACCGTTTATCTTCAGCGAAACTTCATTACACCCAATTTGATCAAATATCATATGACTGCGTGTTTGAGAATTCAATCGCGTCCTATCCTGTAACACAATAAATATATGACGCAGAGCTGAAACACCTTGTTTTGATGCCAGGTGCCATGTAAGTGTACCATCAATATTAAAATCCGTGGTATCTGTGGTCACTGTTAGCCAACTTAGCAATGATTTGCCGCCTGTACTTATAAATGATAGTAATCTTTGCTCTATGGTGATTGATGGAGTCATTACTGGCATCCACAATGATAGTTTTGATATAATGACTTTACCCTCAGCAGCACCAGCACTACGCCAGATTGCATCATTAGCACTATCTCACGAGTGCTACTGTATGCTTCGCTCCATAGATAACTTTACTAACATTTCTGCAAAATCGAAAAATATGATGTAGTGGAATCGCGCATGAAAATTGTCTAAGCTGTCCTTGCAACACTGAAACGCGTGTTGCAAACCCAAGTTGTAATTAGGATTAGCGCTTTTTATAATATCAAAGGCAGTAGCTGGTTTTGCTTCGTGTAGAAGAGAAGCTGGTGGTTGTGGATCAGATGCGGTATTTTGCGGTGTCCGTAATTTAGTATACGGGATGTGCTCAGGGTGATCAGTGAGATCCTTAGAGAACATCATAGACGGACCCGCCGATCTTGTATAATCATCAGAGTATCTTGCTAAACCCAATATTGTTGTGGCAATATCAACCTCACGCTCTATAGACTCGATTTCTCTTCCATCAATCATGTATCTAGCATTCTCAAATAGCGCCATGATACCATTATTGACAAAACCAAATCGGATAATTTCGTCATCTGCATATGGTGCATCACCAGCATTTGTTACGAGTTCTCCTTCTGTTTCGATAAACGCTTCAGCGGGTAGAAAGTATTTGCTGGTATCATGGACTTGAAGTTCTATTCTTGATCGAAGATCCGGTTGTGCTGCATGATAGGAAAAAATACTGATAATTAAGTAGAGAATCATTCTTGAGCACTGGACATCTAAATCAAACGCTGTATCAGTATCCGATTTGAACATATTATTATATATTTCTTGATCTAAATCGTGATCTCGCTCGCGATTTCAAACCACTTCCCACTATCATATTTGCAGTAATATTTCCCTGAGTGTCATATCGATCATTTATCCGTGATGCTATATTCTGCTCCACTGCATTGTTTATTATTTTACTAATACTTGCAAGCATAATTTCCGTAGATGGTAGTGGTCTCAATGATTTTGTCATTGTTGGTTTCTTTCACCGCCAAACTAACGCTACTAGTTTCTCTTTAACCGCGGAAAATGCTTTCCCGGCAACATCACCAACAGCGCTAATACCCTTATCACGAATAACATCAATAACTTTCATTGATAATTGTTTTGCGATTGGTGCTATTTTTGGAACTGTTCTTGCAAATAACCCTGCAATAGTATTACCGAGACCATCTCCATAGTACGCTCTATAAACAGGCAATCGTGAGTTTACTACATAGACCATAGTTGGTTTTCTGTGGCTGTAGTGTATGATCATCTTATTTAAATGCTATTTATCTAATCGAATGACGAAGTCATCAAATTAATCACTATGATAGCTCGTCAATAAACTCTCTGTATACACCAATATCCACAATGCCACCCTCAAATAGTCGCCTGCAGATATCAGCTGCCTCATTAATTATTTCCGGTGAGTTATTTCCGGCTCGTTTCCCCCCTACAAGAATTTCTAATCGTGATATATCCCCGAGAATATTATTAGGACAACTAACTAGACCACTACCTGAAAAAGCCCTTTGATATCCACCTCCATCTTTTTCAGTTTTACCAGTTGCACCTTGCTCGCGAGATAATTCTTCTAGTGATATGTCCATTCTTTCTAAATCATCATCATCAAGTGATGTATCCCATTGAGGTTCTTCTTGCTTTTTTTTGTCTTTGTGTTTGTCTCCGTGTTGGTGTTGGGCGCTTTCTTTCTTGTTGTCGTTCTTCTATTTCCATTTGTCGTTCTTCTATTTATTGTTTATCATAATTACTAATTCCTTTTTTAAATTCTTTATACCCCATCTCAATCTTATCTAAACGATCTCTCTCCTTGTTTATTTTATACAACCAATCAACCCAGTCATCGCGTTTTATTCCACTATCTTTATACTCGTCCTTTAAAAACTCCTTTTTTGAATGATAACTGTTAGCAGTGAAATTAGCAAAAGCGTGATAATCCTCTTTTTTAATAATTGAAATTATTTTATTAGTGTTTTAGCCCCTTCAGTAAATTTATCCACTAAAGAAACACCCTTTGTTTTACTAATGTCACCCTGTTTATCTCCAGTTATCTGTTTTAACAACGGGAGAATACCCTTTTTTCTATCTTCTTCCTCAACAGTCTCTCCCAATATAACTTTTTCAGTTGCTGTAGTAATGGGTTTATATAACTGTTGAGTATCTGATGCAAAATCACTCTGCAATTCCTGTCTAGTTTGGAGCATATTTCGAACGGAATCACGGATTGGAATAAGCTTCCTAATCAAAGCTAATCGTCGTCATGCTAATTTTGTTGTCTGTGCTTCACCCATCATTAAAGTAATGTATGATCTAAATGTAGTGACTTTGTCACCAGTGGAAAAAAAAACTCACCCGAAATTCTGTTGTGTATTATACTTCCGCGTAGTCCATTGACAAGTCACCATTGATTAAATTACCGTGCAATAGGATTTTGTTCTTGCTGAGTAAGCGCATATACCTGTTTAGGTGAGTAAGTGCCATACCTGTCTGTTTCATAGCCTTTTTTATTGTGTTTATTTTGTTACAGTATACGCGTATACCCTGTATTACTCATGTATGAATGTATGGTATGTTTACTGTAAAACAGGAATAAAAGGTATATATTATCAAAATCGTACTCTTTCATTTAATAAACACAAAGAAAAATTTGCAACACTTCCAGTGCCGCTGTGTTATAGACCCAAGGATACACGAAAACAAAATATCAAAGTTAATATTTCTGGGCAAAGTGAGAAGCAGAATTTAGTGTTAAATGATATTGTGCTGGTTATCGACGTCGTCGAAGATGCATTGCGCGCTGATAAATCCCCATGGACGCTAGGTTACGCAGCGACAATACATTCTTGACAGGGATTGACTATATCCGATACAATTGTTTGAATCATAGATAATCACATCGAGTGGTCGAATTTGGTTTATCTTGCAGTGTCCAGAGTACGAAGAATAAATCAACTTCGAAGAGTTGTTTTAAATTACAATGGCACAAAAATCAATGACATTGTCAGCGATGACATAATCAGAAAAAAAACTCTCTGGTTATAAACACCAGGATAATAAAATAATAAACATACATTTGTATGTATGTAGATTTAACGGTTCATAGGTATATATTATTGTATTATGTGAGATTCTTTTTATGGCAAAAAATCAGCGATTTCCAGCAAAACACATTGTCACATTTGTTTTGGCTATATTTAAGGTGTCCAACCTTTTACCGAGAAGTACCTGCAGAAATTTCAATTTCTTTTTCTTATATTAAAGGATTTTTTAATTTCATCACCGAAAATGTATTATGTTCCTGTGGATGCCGATATTAGTATTCGGTTTGGGAAAATAATGAAGAGTCGCAAGGATTCATGTCGTCTATCATCATTGTTCAGTTGACTTTCATTTTGGAATTACAGATTGTTTGTGTTCACCATTCGAAACTCTTGACATTTCCCTGAGTGCTACTGAGACTTTGTTCCCACTGTTATATGTCCACTGAATATTTGTTTGACGATCTGCATCAGCTATGAACGTTTTTATTGTAAGATAATGAATAAAGGGTTGACATATAAATGTTATGCATATTTGAAGACACCTTCTTTTATATAAGTAAAGGAAATGAGTGAACAAAAGCATGATTTCATTTCTCAAATTAAAAGAATAATTTATCTCCCAATATGAAAAGTGAAACGAACTTAGTGTATTGTTAATTAAATCCTAAATTAATCATAGAATTACAGACACAAGTCCTAAAAATAAACGTTATGAACAAACTTGAGTAAAAATTCAAAATTAAATTAAACGCAACGCTGAAATTGTTCTTTTGTCTTTTGTTTAAACAGTAATATAATTCCAAGTCTGAATGCAATAGAAATCCTAAAAAATATCTCTGTCCATGGGTATTATTTTGTAAAGAGCACTCCGTCCAAAGGGACAAAAGCACTGAATTAAATAATTTGAAGAAATAAAGTCCAGTCCATAAGAACCTCTGGACAAAATAATAATAACAATTGATCATGCTAGATCTTAAAGCCCGAATTAATTATGTTTTCCAGTGATAAGATTATGTTGTCCTGTACTTGGCCTCATGTCACAATTAGCATTTTCTCAACGTTTATATTACCTATTGGAATATAACTTTCTATAAAATTCTTACTGTTTACGATAAAATGTTAGTTATAATTATACAGTCTGTTCCCAAAATTATCATAAATAACCTGGACTATGTCAGGTACTACAAGTTTATTTTAGGGAAATTCCAAAAACCTAGACTCGTACCCAAATAGACATGATTACTTCTATTAATAATGATCTATATATTAAAGCCACACACGTAGTGAATATTTTAGATATGAATTAGTTGTTTACAGAATAATACAATCAATAATTCAGGTCAAGAAAAAAACTTTTTTTTAAGACAAGGTTAAGTTCCTGATACTGTGTTAGATTACAACATCATACACTGAAAAAACAAATTACAAAATAACTAAACAAAACAATTCAGATTAAATTTATTTAACACACCGAATACTGAAAATTACAGATGCCATTGAAAGTTTGCTAATATCTTAAACCGAATCAATAAAATGTTACAAATTAACATCTGGTGTATATTGTAAGATTGCTATGTACTTCATTGAAATCAACGCTCTAGTAGCCTAACAGCGTACAGCGTTCGCCTCGGATACAGGTAGTCGCTGGTTCGACCCCTGACCGAGACATACCAAAGACTTGTACAAATATTATTAGCAGTTGCCTTGCTACACGCTCAGCATTACGAGGTTAGTATTAGGACAGGTTGGTATGGTGTCAGGATAATATAACTACCACTCCTGGCCTTACCTGAGTGGACCAGTTGAAATTCCAGCACGACTAAGCACAAAACACTACAACATATTGCTACCAAGTCGGTCTTAAATGCACTCTTGCGTAAGAAACACACTAGCGAGGTGACCAAATAATTAATTCTCATCTATCTACACATTCATTCTGATTCGTGATGGAATGGACTGGTGCAAACAGACAAGGATGCCGTTTACCATCGGACTTCGAATCTCCGTAGAGTACGAATTAAAAGTTATATAATTAATACTATATACCTTGGTTTCTTTCATAGGAATCCATAAGTACTCTGTAAATAGATCAGATTTAATAACTAGTTCGCCATGTAAGTGGTTTTGCCAGGAACAAGTGCATATACTACCAACTTGTTAGAATCATAATTTTGGTGATCTATACTTGGCTGTGATGGAATATGGACTTCTACGTGCAGGCAAGACAATATGTAATTTTTACTAGTGGATCTGGGTAGGAAACTTCCTAAGGTACGAAATAAAATTTCTCATATGGATCACAATGTAATCGTTTGGCATATATATCAAGATAAATTTATCGATACATGACACGAACATGTGACAACCGTCGCAAAACTGTATGTATCACATACGTATTTTGATTCGTTAAGGGAATTTTATTTTTACCTGCAAATACAGTTATTCTGAAACTGAAACACATGCATCGAGTTCAGACCATAATTCTTGCATTCCTTGAAATAGTTTCAATTTAATACCCAGAACAATCATAACTCACAGCAGAACTGAATGTCAGGTACTCACCTGGATCAATATTCATGTTGAAAATTTAACGTTACGGTCAATAAAATAGAATAATAGCATGCTTTCATCTTCAGAAGAAAAAGTTTTACATTGGCATTTATCCTTTTCACAGAAAAAAATATAAAAAAGTAATAATAAATACACTTCCATATCAATATGTCCTCCTTTCGTATCCATTGTTAATGCTGTATATATAACAAGACAACAGGAAGCGAAAACGAAACTAGAGTTGCCTTAACGATATTATAAATCGATAACCACAACGATACATACCAGATATTCCCCCAGAGTG
This sequence comes from Unio pictorum, assembly GCA_030141615.1. Classification (NCBI taxonomy): domain Eukaryota; kingdom Metazoa; phylum Mollusca; class Bivalvia; order Unionida; family Unionidae; genus Unio; species Unio pictorum. Next base: position 5,510,028 of record JARLTB010000046.1, read on the forward strand.
TCTGAAATACACTTCCTGGTTGATTTTACATGTCGGTAGAAATGAACCTATCATCCCAAAGGTCATCCGTTGCAAAATCAGACGACAACACTCTGAGTGTAAAGTACCTGGTAACAATTCTCGTGACACTATTTTTACTGTTGGTTGTAGTACTTACAGTGATAACTGTATTCCGGTTTCATACACAGGAGAACCCTTTAATGACAGAACCACAACTATGCATTGCATGCCACGAACTTGCCCTCTTCCCTGATGAAGATATAGAAGGATTTTCAAGGTTTTCCATCCGAAGAAATGGAACGTTAGTTCTTTGCTGCTTGCATGCACTTGGAGATATTTCAGAAATAGTAGCGCTGGTAAGTATATAATCTTTGTTTCGCTATAATAGATATAAGACGATAACGAGAACAATGAAGATTTCTAGTCTGTGGTGGCAATGATAACTGTTACAATATTCACTATGGTTGCAGTTATCGTGGTGATTACTACTACTACTACTACTACTACTACTACTACTACTACGACTACTACTACGACTACTACTACGACTACTACTACTACGACTACTACTACTACTAACGACTACTACTCTCCTACTACTACTATTACTACTACTACTACTACTACTACGACTCCTACTACTACTACTACTACGACTACTACTCTCCTACTACTACTATTACTACTACTACTACGACTCCTACTACTACGACTACTGCTACTACTACAACAACTACTACTACTACTACGACTACTACTCTCCTACTACTACTATTACTACTACTACTACGACTATGACTACAACTACGACTACTACTACTACTACTACGACTACAACTACTACTACTACGACTACTACTACGACTACTACTACTACTACGACGACTATGACTACAACTACGACTACTACTACGACTACTACTACTACTACTACTACTACGACTACTACTACTACTCTCCTACTACTGCTACTACTACTACGACTACTACTACTACTACTACTACTACGACTACTACTACTACTACTCTCCTACTACTGCTACTACTACTACTACGACTACTACTACTACTACGACTACTACGACTACTACTACTACTACGAATCCTACTACTGCTACTACTACTACGACTACTACTACTACTACTACTACGACTACTACTACTACTACTCTCCTACTACTGCTACTACTACTACGAATCCTACTACTACTACTAGTACGACTACTACTACTACTACGACTACTACTACGACTGCGACTACAACTGCGACTACTACTACTACTACGACTACTACTACGACTCCTACTACTACTACGACTCCTACTACTACTACTATTACTACTACTACTACTGGCACTATTACTACTACTACTACTATGACTACTACTACTACGACTACTACTACTACTAATACTCCGACTACTACTAGTACTACTACTACTACTGCTAGTAATGTACCACATCACCATAAGCATTCTTTCATGAGAAGGGAACAACTTAGTTAAAGGAGTGAAAGGTTGCCTTTAAACAATCTGATCATATGACTTTCTGGGCAATTATTTTTTTTGTCCTTTCTTTAGAAAATATTTGGTCTACATCAAACTTTAACCATGATTAATATTTCCGGCTAATCTCGATAAATAAGCCAGAATTGCTCTCCAAAATTCTGATTTTCCTGTACTCGAAAACCAAATAAATTTTCACCGTGCTTCTTCCTTATGATTGCATTGAATATTTCTATTATGCTTATCGTGTTTTCAGAACTTAAACAGTTTTGATGTCTTTTTCTATTACTGATTAATGTGCCTGTTTATTGATGATCTATCGAAATATTGATTCTTTATTTAGTTATTTAGGCATAGTATGAAATTTATGATTTCGTATTTCAATATTGACAACTTCATGTCAAATCTCTATCCCTCTTCATCATTATTTTCATGAACAACAACAGCATCAGCATCAGCATCATCAACAAAAGCAGCTTCGTCGTGTTATTTTCACTGGAACAATATCCAGCAGCAGTCATTGAGTTCTACCATCACAATTATTTTCTTCATATTTTACAGATGGTAGAGAGAAAAAGGAGACGCACAATCAGTGAAGGTACTGAACAATTTCGAAATCTTTCAAGCAAGACACACACACACACACACACACACACACACACACACACACACACACGGATGATACGCATTCATATCAGCGACTTAAGAAAACTCGTCTCAGAATAATGTACACTTTATACTTACCTTCCAGGTTTCAGAATAAGGTACACTCCATACTTTCCTTCCTGGTTTCAGAAAAAAAAGATTAATGTCCATATGCAAGATGTTATGGCTATTTCGCCGCTCTAGTGTATGATGCCTGATAACAGACGTAAAACTTGTTTTAAGCAATGTGTTTACTCTTTCATTACTAACAAAAAAATTAGTTTTTCAAATATTTAATTACTTTACGCTGTCTCATTGGGTGAAGTGATACATAAAGTGAAACATTTTCTAACACAACATTTTTTTCTATCAAGTTCATTGTAATTCCATTATATCTAACAGGTATTGTAAAAGACTTGCCCATAACATGTGGCGTCGATGACAGAAACAAAGGAAATGCCAAACTCGTTGGTATATTATCATCAGGTAAGTATACTAATTAATGTGTATTCTTCATTCCGTGTATTAGCTCTAATTCTTGCTTTCTCTGTTGCCTAAAACAACAACTCCTCCTAAAAAAAAAAAGAAAAAAACGGCACAAGAAAGAAAAATAAAAACCCAGATAGTGTTTGTTATTTTCATATTAGCCACAGTGTAATTAGAAAGTATCAGAGCAAGGTGCTATTGTAAATGGCAATAATCTTTATTACAAAGTGCGGAATTCAATAATATGAAAACGATACATAGTTACAATATAATTAGAGTTACGTACATTCATTTCTTGAATTCAATAAATAAAAAGTCCTATCATATTTTCGCTGGTGACAAATTTCTTGAGTTTTCAAAATTGAAATATTTTTCGGTATATTATTAGAACGATGCGTCAATATTCAAAATACAGGAACATGGAATTGATTCAGAAGTTGCTTACAACCACCCGCTTAATTAAACTTGAGAACGCTTATAAAACACAAATCCCATAACTCCCTTGCTTGTCCCACAATCAACCTCGCTTCAAACTGTGCCCGTGGTCTTTTCATTCATTCATTCATTCATTCATTCATTCATTCATTCATTCATTCATTCATTCATTCATTCATTCATTCTATCTATCTATCTATCTATCTATCTATCTATCTATCTATCTATCTATCTATCTATCTATCTATCTATCTATCTATCTATCTATCTGTCTCTCTGTCTGTCTGTCTGTCTGTCTGTCCGTCCGCCAGCTTACCCGTCCATATCTATCTATCTATATATCTGCCTGTCCGTCAGTCTGTCCGTCCGTCCATATCTATCTATCTGTCTGTCTGTCTGTCATCTATCTATCTATCTATCTATCTATCTATCTATCTATCTATCTATCTATCTATCTATCTATCTATCTATCTATCTATCTATCTATCTATCTATCTATCTATCTATCTATCTATCTATCTATCTATCTATCTATCTTCCAGGTACATTTTAAATTCCAGGTATCTAGTAAGTTAATCAGTCTCTTCAAAACTGAATACAGAAAGAGTGTGTACTCCAGTCGACGAGTTCCGTTTAGTGTTTACATTGAAGGAGAACAAATCTTTCCTGTCACAGACATCGGCTAATCGAAATTATTCTTATAAGTCTTGCAAAAAATGCTTTCGTAAAACGTATGCGTAACACACACACACACACACACACACACACACACACACACACACACACACACACACACACACACACACACACATATATATATATATATATATATATATATATATATATATATATATATATATATATATATATATATATATATATATATATATATATATATATATATATATATATATATATATATATATAAACGAAACTGAAAGGATGATTCTTGCAATTTCCCGAGTAACTTTATCTGTTTTTTCATTGTCGGTACCGTTTGTTATGTTGTATAGATATTTGTTATTATGCTTGTTGGTACAGTTATCAATTTCTTCCCGCTCCCCCACACAATTATAATTTCAAAAGCAGGTATGGAATCAATTAAAACATAAATGAAGAATACTCAGCAAAACACAAAATTGGATCCGGAAGATCATTTATAAACACAAATGTTTCTGTGTTGGACAACATGTACTTGAACGAAAATGAAGATAATATTTTATATATTGTTGGATCTTTTTTCAAAATTTACATGTTTCCTCCTGCAAATTATAGGTATGTATGCATGTATATTTGTATATATGCAAGCACGTATGTATGTATGTATGTATGTATGTATGTATGTATGTATGTATGTATGTATGTATGTATGTATGTATGTATGTATGTATGTATGTATGTATGACTGACTGACTTTATTTCCTCTTCAACAGAGATTACATCAGATTAATCAAATTCAAGATGATACAAAATCATGAAATACAACAGAAAAGTGTATATAAAAAATAAAAAAAATGGTGAAACGTATACTAGTGTAATTATCAATGTAGTTCTTTCTACATGACATATGTGATTATGCATACATACATACATACACACATAAATGTACACACACACACACACATTATAGGTATGTATGCATGTATATATGTATATATGCAAGTACGTATGTATATAATAAACATAATAATAAATAATCACGTATGTATGAAAGTGCTTCAGAAAATCCTAGAGCGAATTATATATATACACACACACATACATATACACACACAAACACATACACACATACACATATACACACACATACACACATCTATACATGTAAATTTTGAAAAAAGATCCAACAATATATAAAATATTATCTTAGAGGTTTGGATTTCAATACATCTGGAGGATTAATTTCGTTGTAACGACTGGTATATGCTGAAAGCGATCTACTCCATTTTAAATCAATACTTTATTTCATTCTCGTTCAAGTACATGTTGTCCAACACAGAAACATTTGTGTTTATAAATGATCTTGCGGATCCAATTTTGTGTATGTATGTATGTATGTATGTATGTATGTATGTATGTATGTATGTATGTATGTATGTATGTATGTATGTATGTATGTATGTATGTATGTATGTATGTATGTATGTATGTATGTATGTATGTTATTTTATTGTCATCAGGTGTCTTTATGCTTATAATAATACTTATATTCTGATTATTGCAGTACGAAATAAATCGGACGGATACCTGACCCAAATTCAGTGGGACATCAATTCAGCTGCATCATTCGTAGGATCCGCAATTACATCTGTTAATGGCAGTTTAAGAGTGTTGGAAAGTGGTTTTTATTACCTTTACAGCAACCTTGTTTACAGTCAGGAATATCGTAACGTTACAGATGAATTTAGAATGTTTTGTCACGTTTTATACCGTCATTCACCTAGAACAGAAACAAAATATGACGTAATTATGATGGAAAACTGCAATTCTCTGTGTATGCCATACAATTCCCGTGGGCGGTGTATAGGCTCCAGCCATATGGAGTCGATATTTTTCTTACGGAAAGAAGAGGAAATTTATATTAAAGTCTCCGATCCAGAGAGGCTTTCTAAAAATGAAAGAGACAATTTTTTCGGGCTTTTTCCCATATGATGGATTTTACATGCGAAGATCATTGTTTTACTTGTTTCTAAGGAAAACTGCCTTTCCTATAACTGTAAATCTTATCAATGAGGAAATAAGAATAAATACTAAATTACATAATATATTCAAAGAAATGTTTGTCATTTTAGTATTATTAATTCGTCCATCATACATTAAACAAGTTGGTGTCAATTTCGAATGTACTTTAACTTGATATAGGTCTATACACGTATTTCTAGATGTATCTTTCCAATTAGTATATTGAATAATAATGTGTCTGATTTACATTCCAAATCATGTTTACCTCCTCCAAATCTCAAGTCTTTAAGAATGTTCATGAACGCATACGTTGTGCATCTCTTAAAACTATGGCTTGTACCTTGTTTGTATTGGATTGACACTACTTTTCAGCACACGATATACTATACCACAGAGCCACTGGAAACTACTGGCAAGATTTCTCACTAGAAGTGAGATAGCAATGGCAGTGATAATGTGTGACCTAATTCAAAATTAAGGACAAAATTAGCAACAATTAAACACCTGCATCTAGTGGCTTGCCATGCATTTGTTTCAGCAGGAATTTACTCTTGCGGTCAACAAGGTTTATAAAGAAAGGTTACAAATAAATAGGAAAGGTACAAAGTTATAGGAATATAATCGACACAGGTATCATAATTGTGTGATTATCCTCTGCCCAGCCCCTTCTCACCCGGTTTCCTTCTTTGCCTAAATGTTCAGTGGGAATCAAATGTAGAGGAGAAATTCAGTGAAGCACTGTTTTTCTTTGCTTCTTTCTTTCTTTCTTTCTTTCTTTCTTTCTTTCTTTCTTTCTTTCTTTCTTACTTTCTTTCTTTCTTTCTTTGTCTGTCTGTCTCTGTATCTCTGTCAGTCTCTCTTTATATATATATATATATATATATATATATATATATATATACAAGACCAATTTTCTATCGTTATGATTTTTAACAATTCATCATTGTACATTTGTTAGTATAACTAGTTGATTTCCTGCACATACTAACTCACCATACTGCATAATATTATGAAAGATTCCTTGTGGCTTTTGAACGACTCAATTTTGTGTATTATAATACGTTAAGCAGAATAAATAAAGGGAAGTAACAAGAAAGTGCTTCACCGACATTCAGTAAGGTATTGAGTTACATAGCACCGTATTCGTTGCAGAACATTTGATAGTAACAATCAACATAGTTTTGCGAACATAGAAGTCTAAACTAATACCATTCAAATAACCTTAACATTTCAAAACAAGTCTCCTGTAAAGCACACCACTGACCTAAGTACAATTTTATCGGATTATTTTCCTGATATTGGACACACTTGAGTGGAGCTAGACAATCTAGAAGTAAGTAGGTCACGCACTTGAATAAGATCCAGTCTCTGCCATTCCAGATTCAAAGGTTAGATACTGATCCAGCTCGATTCTGGTCGACTGCTACAATGTGACCACCCGTTAAGACGAGGCAGACTTTTCCTTAACTTGATATAGCAACCAAATTGTTTCGACGAGGACCTTTCTAGTCATCCGAGGATTGGATGGACTGGTTCTGCTCTGTTCTGGCTTGCCTCTTCACCTCTGCAGCTACTGTCCTGCTAGATTCGCACAACTTGGAGCCTTTGTGCACAGACGAACGCCCAGTAACGCGATCACTTGCTTTGTGCTCTTAGGAATCAGGGTTTACGTCGCATGCTTTCACGTTGACAGCGATGTTGGTCTCAACATAAAGTTTTTAAGGGTCCGGCTAATGCATGACTTAAGTCTTCTTGGTACTGATTGTGACACCAAAGCTTGTGCATGAGATGGAGAACTTGTCAAAGCTGCATTGCAGGTCGGCTTCGAAGACAGCATTGAGAATTCAGTCATCAGCAAATAACAGATCCCGGATGGTATGACTTGGTTTTCGTTTGAAGCCTCCTCGGTTTGAATAGCTATCCAACTGTACTGTGCCTGATGCCGACGCCAACCTCTCCGTCTCTGAAAGCATTAGTCATCATGTTAGAGAACTGTAGACTGAACAATATCGGTGCCAGAACACACACCTGCTAAACAAAATTGGTTACTGAGAAGTATTTCGAATGGTTATCAATTTATACCTGCGACGTATCGACAAAGGTCTGGGAACAGGAAATTAGAAACTAGATAAAATTGGTTACTAAGAATGGCACAGATGCCTGTCCGTTGTCCTGGTCTTGTGCATGCATGCTATCCTGGAAATGCTGAACCACGGATATATACTTTCTTGGGCATCCGTACTTGGCCATTACCTTACACATGCCTTCTCTGCTGACAGTATCAACGGTCTTTGTCAAGTAGACGTAGGTGGAGGAAAGGTCAGTGTTTTGCTGTTGACATTTCTCTTGTAGCTGCCTCGCAACTAATACCATGTCGATGGTCCCACGATCTTTTCTTAATCTACGCTGGCCTTTGTCCCTGGCTAAGGTGCACAGCAAGTCGCTTCAGTATTATTCTGGAAAGTATCTTTCCTGCAACTGAGAGTAATGATATACACCCTTTGATTGTTGCAGGCTTGGCGGTTCATTTCGCGTTTTATTTGGATGGATTATGGAGGTGTCTTTGAATTTCTGTGGGAACAACTCCTGCAACTACACGGTTGGTGGAGCCTTTCTTTCAAGGATCTGTCCCCTTCCTTGCAGACTATAGCTGTGATGGAGTCTGAACCCGGTGCTTTGCCAGCAAGATTGGATGATCATCCAGTACTTCGTTCATGGGTATCTGCGGGAGACGACTGATGGCTTCATCATTGGTGTATGAAGGTCAATTCAGGACGCTGCCAAAGCGTTCAGTCTATTGTTGAAGAATCTTCTATATGTCAGTCATTACCATTGTTCCCGTCTGCGCTAATAATTTCGGATGATTCAAAGGAAGTATATCCATACACTTCTTTCAGGGTATTTGTAGAAGTTATTCATGTCATGCTGGTCTGCCTAGCACTGAAATCTCATCCGTTATGGTGCTCAGCCATGTGTCTCGCATCTGACCTGGCTTCTGCCTGCGATACCCGCGACATATCGACAAAGGTTTGGGAACAGGAAAATAGAATATAGACAAACCCTCGTTTTGTTTAGTAAGATAAAAACTACAATTATTTGATAGGTTGTGCTCAGCCAAGACGTTTGGTTAAGACTATACGATAACCTCTGAAAACTTTTATTAGTTGAAACGTGCAATTACTGCCTCCATAATGACGATATAATACACCTTGTTGAGCTTAAAATAAAAACTTTAGAAAATGCTGCTCTTACGATAAGCAAACAACAAACAAGCCATTATACTCTCATACGAGCACATAACAATCTTAATTTGGCACAAAGTTTTAGACTCAAAACTTCTGAAAGACTGATCCGAAATCCTTAGCACTTCATATGTGTACTTGTTGTAAGAAAAAGGGCCATGCTATTGTGATTGATACAAGTTGGATAAACAAGCGACAAAATCAAAGCAGAGCTATTCCAAATGCTCGTAGTTCATCACCATTGTGTTAATTCGTCAGCATACTTAGTCTCAGGACCTGTGACCACTGGAACGTTATTTCTTTGCTATTCAGGGTATTCATTTACTACTAGGTAATGAACTAGCATGAGATAATAATTTGGTTAATCCACCTGAAACTAACAGGCCTTGTTTGGATAAAGTAAAGGTTATCCTATTAAAATTGAAATCCCTGGGTAATACCCTGCTTGTACCGTTACTAGAACCATGTCATAGAGAGATGAAGCAAGAAGTATTGATCATCATAATCCTCGTTTTGCTACTCAGTCTCCTACATCCAGACAGAGTGATAAAATGTAATCTTGAAATGTCTTACAGGAACAAGATCTAGTTTACTCTTTGTTCCAGACAGAGTGGTAAAATGTAATCTTGAATTGTCTTACAGGGACAAGATCTAGATAACTCTTCTTTGTTTCAGAGACAAATATTATAGAGTCAGGTCCATCCTTTGCCTACTAATTTCACAGTTTGTATAACTTTTCGTAAGATCTGGAATGTGAAATAACTTGTACCGAAAATCGTTTGGTGCTTAATATCGTGGTTAATTTCGGTGATTTTTACTGATACATGGCCTTTGCTAAACCTAAACATTTGATTTTCTTAAACGAAACGAATTGTCCAGTTCTCTAACTATCCATGTACCCAATGAACCATCTATACCACAATCCACACATTAATGTAATTCCCTATGAAGGCATTGTCAGTAACAAACAAGTACTCGAATCAAAGTAAGCTCTGACATGTATCCTTCTGAGCTGATTGCCTATAGAAGATAATTGCCTTACGCATGCTTTATAACCATATTTAAGATTACAGCTATATGCAATTGAGCATTAAAAATACGTACAAAAACATTTACAATGCAATTGAAATAACGAAATTATTAAATCAGAAGTGAGAAGAATTTATTAATCTGATTTTTATAAATAATACAGACCTTGATATGTTTGATTAAGGAACGTCTGAATGACACTTGCTTTTATTGGATTATCAATATCACTGTAAGACTCCTGATATTGGCAATACCTGGCAAGGACCAATGTATAATATCGTCGCACGATTTAAATCATAAACTAAAGAACTTAACCAAATTGCTTTTCATATATAATACAGACCTTGGTAAGTTTGATTAAGAAAAGACTGAATGACGCCTGCTATAATTACATTATAAATACACATTTGAGACTCATAACATTGGAAAAACCCCAGAAAAAGAACCTATAATACCTCACACATTTCTAAAAGAACAAAATATGTGCAGCGCATTGTATTTATAGTTCATCATGATTAAATGAATAGTTGGGACACATGATACATCTTTATTTATATTTAACGATTTCAGATTCAAAACATCGGTACACATGTTTCTGCACTTGCATTATATAAGTAAAAATGAAACACAATTGTACTTTAAAAAGAAAAATAATACATGTTGAAGATGTTTGGATTAAATATTATTTTATTGTTTTTATCATGTATATTTTGAAAGGATAGCTTTGTCATTTTGGCTTTCTAATATTCTCATCGTATTCTATTCATTTGTCTATATAATGGCGTGTATCACAGGTTAATACTCTTTAAAGTCATGCCTTATTAAGCATTCACGTTTAAATGCCATTGGTATGAATTTTGTTTAATTTTAAATTCTAGTCAGGGTTAACATTTCAGCATAGGATATTTTCTTTGCCTATACACGATCGCAAACTTCGAATATTTCCAAACATGTTTCAGCCGTGAAAAGGACAATGAAAATAACACACACTTTCCCCATGAACAAACAAATAATTTATTAGACCTTTTAATTTTTTATTTTTTTAACTTTTCAATATGTGAAATCATTGTGTGTAAATCCATTAAAACAAATATCTTCAACAATGCAACAAATTCTATGACGTTATTATAGAAAATAACTAAATATATATTTTACGTATCTTTGACATTTTTCCAGCAATTACGAACTTTAATTGAGCTATTTAGAAACTCATTACTAGAACTACACATATCTATTGAGAACATAACAAAACTACCATTACACTGTACCAACAATAGCTTTGGCCACTTCGTTCCCTTAGAATGGAGTTATTTTAATGAAAAAAATGTGCTTGTGTAATGCTTCAAATATTTCTTTTATTTTCCAAAGATCTCAGGGTCATCTGTACAATCTCAAATCTTCAAAGGAGATTGTTGGGTTATGATCTTAAATAGTCCACATTTAACGTTGGTAATAAATGAGACAGATTTATTTTAGCACTGGCAAAATATAAAACAATACCACAAAGATTATGGCAATCGGAATTCTACCAACAATAATGTCAACCAGTAGTAGGGCATTTATTTTTGTTTAAAATCTAGGCCCACCACAAATATCATGAAAGTTGAATTGTTTACATTCCTTTATACAAAACTTCAACGATGATTCAAAGTGAAGCTTTTGCTGTGAAAAAATTCTTAAAATTATTATGAATCGTACCTTGTGTCTATATATATATATATATATATATATATATATATATATATATATATATATATATATATATATATATATATATATGATATTTGATTTGATTATTTCGCCGTCAAAACATATTTCTTCTAAGATAATTAAAGGTTTAGCTCAAGTTTTATACTTACATTTATAATCTATGTTTGGGTTTGGACCAAGACAAGGAAATCTCAGTCAAGGGGTCACATTTTATTTTGTCTCCCCACGAGGCTTGCCTGAGTCGGATGATATATAATGTAACCTCCTCGTCTCGGACCAAAATTCCAACGTACATTATTTTTCTAACCCAATATTTTTCTTTAAAGAGAAAAGAACTCTTCGCTAGTGTTCAAGAAACAATGTTTACATGCGAATCATGAATACACATGTTTATGAGAGCTGTGGTGAGACCGTTGAATCCCAAGTACACAGTTCATACGCGTGAGCAAAGAAAAATAACAACAGAAAACGTCGCATAGTAATGAGGTGTTGTCACATTTAATATATGGATATTATATTAAATTGACAAAACTAATTATTATTTATTACAACAAACTGTTTCATTTTCATCAGTATCAATTTGGAAAAGTTATATTGTAAATAACGGAACGATACTGTGTATCCTGCTCAACTGTAGCTATACTTAGTGTAAGAAGTAATGAAGAGTAACATTTTACATTATTCATTGATGATTTGCGATCTGTGTCACTATCTTTTATTTGGAGAAGGTTAAACTGTGACATACCTGTGTTGATATTAATACTGAGTATAAACTTACCCCTTTGTATGAACGACCCTCAAATACGGAACTTAGCGGATAACCATGCACTCAACTTTCAAGTTCACGAATTCTTTGGGAAAAATTATTTGTGTCATGGAAATATAGCAACTGTTACTTGCAAAGGCTGGATGTACTGCGTCTCAACTTTTGATATAACGGATGATTCACTAACAATTAGTTACTTATATCATTATCATCAGTCTTTGAAAATACAAATAATAGTTATATTTTATTGCTTTTATTCAGTGATTTTAATTATTCATTTCAATTTCAACGTGTTCTGAATTTTTGGATTTAGTAACTGTGTTGCATTTTAGTGAAATCGTTTAAAGACATTTTATAATCATTGTGATGCATAAATACTATTGGTACATCACCATAATAGTATAAGCTAAATTTTGTTTACCTCTGGAATTCATATGGATTACTCGATATTCTTTGCAATATAAATTTAAGGACTATTTAGGATTGTATTAACCATACTGTAGGTTGATATTAGTTGTTCACTGTCTTTTTTATATATCGAATTGTAAAATCTTATTAGCTGTCATACTTTTGTTTGCCTAATTTAACACCATATATTTGTATCAGGCTAAAAGCAGATGACGTTAATCGTGCATTGAGTTTACTAACTTGAATCAATAGTGTTCGTTTTGTTCTTAAAGAATCGAGACATTGAAAACGTGTTTGCGATTTGTGAACGCGTGAGGGCAGTTCAGGTCGATAATGTGATATGGACGTTATGTGGCACCAAACACGAAATCTCACTGGAATTCCTAGATTAATAGAGGACGTGCTGCTTTTCCAAGATTTAGGCTACTAGACCTTCTATACTCTCTCTGTGATTTGCCTCAGCTTATAGTATACAACTCTAGTATGAACGAGATTGCGCCATGTATAACGATCCTGTGCGAAATCAATTTTAAATTGTTTCAAGGATGACTTGATGGCATCTTTGAAACGTTTCCTCTTACCTCTCTCGGGTCATACCCTTTTGCTTTCATATCGCCGTAGACAATTGTTCTTGGTAGTCGCTCCTTTGACATTATGATGACGAGGCCTGACTTGTAATGTCATTATTAGTGACATAGTCTTGCGATTCTATCCCCATCCGTTACATACAGCCCGTATAACAGTGGCTCATCTTCTGGGCATGGTGTCGTAGTGAGTTCAGATTTCGAACGTTTACATCGGTGTTGTCATCAATGTGGCTTCAAAGACATTTGACTTGGTTTGATAACTCTTGATTCTGCACTCACACAGTTTTCAAAAGACCACATCTACATTGGCAATTCTTGTATCTGTTTCGACATTGACATGTAGCGCACATGAACGTGCATTGCCGAGGTAGCGGAACGTGTTCACTGCATGACAGGTTCAGCTATTCACAAATCATGGTAAAGGATAGTGCATCAGGTCAATTGATCCTGACTGAAATACCGCAATTACCTCAAGCTGAAGCACAACAAGGGAAACGGTCCATACTCCTTTCCACGTCAGATTCGGATTTGGCATTCGAGAGCAATATGAGATTATGAACAGCCACACCCTGGAACTTCGTCTTCGCCCATAGCCTCCTCCGATTGAACATCATGCTATCAGCGTAAAATCTGATCTCAATCCACGTGTCTCAATCGCGGAAGGCATTTACAAACTGAGCAGAGTACACAATACTGCAGCAGAGGCCAACACAATTTCTTTATTGCCTTCACCGGTGACTATGAATTTTTCAAGTGACTCGTCGTTGTCCGCGACGAGAGCGAGAATGATATCATCGAGGAACCAAACCATTGCGATGAATTTAGCTGGGAACCAACAGTTTTTCACGATCATCTAGAGGTGATGTCTCACCACATACAATGACAAAGATATGTGTTATGACGAATGATATCGCATACAAGTTTTATTCTCGGCATTTATCTTGGTTTTATCGAGCTACAAACACCATATCTGTATCAATTAATAACCATTTTTAGAGTTAAAAACATACAGATTGACAGACCCCATGATGTGAAAGTATATACCGACGTCTGGCTTCAGGATAGGTTTGAGTAACCCGCCTTCTACAAGAAGAGTATGTTATCCAATCATAACTTTAAGGGAGTGGAGTTTCTCGGTGTTTATGAATGAAAGAGTATGTAGCTTGAAGATACAAACAAACATATTTATGAAACTGGGATACCTAGACTGTAGATGGAGAATTGAGTTATCATTTTATATTTCTAGTCGGTTACGAATATTATGTTTAATTATAGGAAATGTAGCTGACTTAGGATTATATTTGTGGTAGATAATATAGTTTTAATATACCGTATTTTATAATATAAACATGACATGCCTAGAAGATTACTTGTGTTTTGATTTGCATGAGAATATATTTAGTTCCTCCTCGCACATATCAAAGAACTAAGAACGATTCCAAAGGTACATTCGACCAAACAAATCAATAAGAAACGAT
>JARLTB010000046.1:5530000-5640000 GCA_030141615.1 Unio pictorum
GACAGTTTCAAATACCTTGGCAGCACAATATCTAGTGATGGCTCTCTGGACAAATAGATCACTGCGAGGACCCAAAAAGCCAGTCAAACACTAGGACGACTCCGAACCAAGGTCTTGCAGCACAAGGACATACGCCTGTCAACAAAGCTGAAGGTGTACAATGCAGTTGTCCTCACGTCTCTATTATATGGCTGTGAAACGTGGACACTCTACAGAAGGCATATCAGTCAGTTAGAACAATTCCACCAGCGCTCCCTGAGATCCATCATGCGGATAAAGTGGCAGGACCGAATCAACAGCCTGGAGTCCTTGATAGAGCCAACACAACAAGCATCGAAACCAAAATAATCCAGGCCCAACTTCGATGGACTGGTCATGTCATCCGCATGGATCAAAGCAGAATGCCAAAGCAGTTGTTCTATGGCGAGCTAGCCCTGGGAAACCGAAACCAAGACCGCCCTCACAAGAGGTACAAAGACAAACTCAAGACAAACATCAAATGGGCAGACCTTCAACCACGCCATCTCGAGCTCGCTGCCTCAGACAGAAAGCATTTGCAAGCCCTGACCAGAAAAACCTGTTCCGCCTTTGAGGTTGACCGCCGCCAGCGTCTTTGCTGAAACTCGTGAGAGACGCCACAGAAATGTATCCCAGATACCAACAACCACCTTTGTCCCATGCCCCACCTGCAACCGCATGTGTGTATCAGAATTCGGACTCCAGAGTCACTTGCGCGTTCACCGTTGAATGAAAAGTGCACAACTTGTCCTCATAGACTCAAGAGACTACCAAGAAGATGTATGAATGTATGTATGTATATATTTATTTAGGTACGTAGGTTGATATGTATGTATGTATGTATGTATGTATGTATGTATGTATGTATGTATGTATGTATGTATGTATGTATGTTTGTATGTATGTATGTATGTATGTATGTATGTATGTATGTATGTATGTATGTGTTTCATAATCTATTACGTCATTATATCTGTGCCGCAATATGCCGATTGAAAGCATGGTTGAAAAAATGTAAATCGAAATTAGGTGGAAAATATTTTCTTTTTCATTTGAAAAATGAATCTTTTAAGATAGTACCTCTTTACTCCTCCACAATACCTTGCAAATATTTCTTGGTAAATATTTTCAACAGCACGTCAGCTTTAGAGTGGTTGAATAAACGCCAATTAAATGCAAATCTCTGAAAATGAACAATTAGAACATTGCTTAGAAAAAGGAGAATACAACATACATGGAAGGACCCAAAGAAATAGACAAATTACCTTAGGAATTAGAAACAGTTTCCATACAACTTAAACACAAGGTTTTACAATGAAAATGTAAATATAAACAACTGTAAGAGATTTTAAAACTTCCAAATATAAACTGTAGTACAAACTGATACAAAAGAAATACTAATGGCCTGACTTTAAAGTAAGAACGATATTAATACTAATAACCAACAAATAAAAGCAGTAGGTTACTCGATGCAACTGAGGCTGACCACACTGATGGGAAAGAAACATATGCGTGACGAGCTAAATCAAACATTTTTGAGGACTAGTGTTTAAGCCAAATTTACCATGTGTTTTCATCTGCAGTCTTTTTATTTTAAATTATAAGCATGTTCATTATCAGTTGAATTCACAATTTATGTCGCTTAAGATCTCGATGGTTGCCATTTTAAATAATGAGAGGAAGACAAGTCATTTTGTTCAAATCTAATAATGCTGACACGTACGATGTTCATG
The DNA here is from genome assembly GCA_030141615.1 of Unio pictorum. NCBI lineage: Eukaryota > Metazoa > Mollusca > Bivalvia > Unionida > Unionidae > Unio > Unio pictorum. Next base: position 5,531,752 of record JARLTB010000046.1, read on the forward strand.
TAACGACTGAGACAGTATTTTGGGTCTATACTGTCTCCACGTAAAAGAGCCTATTAAATAGTATTTAAAAAAATTAATGCAAAAAGCGGAATAATACAAGTAAATCATAGACTTACTTTCCAAGGCGTCTTATTTAGTGCATCTACAGATCTGACCTCGAAACTATTTTCTGTAAAACCTGAAAACATATTGATCAGGGAATGTCAATATAGAATACCAATGCTAAAACTCTACGTATTATTCTAACAAGCATCAACATTAAATTCAGTGTATTGTGCCATATAAACATTGAGCACGCGTTTAACGCACTGATAATATGTAGTGTTGTTTTCGATATTAATGTGGGTCTTGCTGTGTACCCTAGCTCATCTTACCGAACAAATACCACAAAATTTCCCTTGTGTCGCATTTTTCATTCCGGCGAAGGTAAAAATATTTCTTTTTGTACTTGATCATCAAATGTAAATATCTTCTCCCTGTCTCTGGTGAATGCGCCTGGTCTCTTACTATATGATCATAGCGTTTATGTCTTATGAGGATCAGTCACGTGCCGTCGTATGCTAAGCGAACTTTGCTGGATTTTCTCATAACACAAGGTGAAGTTCGAGCAATCATTGAGTGAATAAACCCGATTCATTACATCCTCGTCAAGGGCATGACTATACTTGACAAACATAGAAACGTCTGAATGTAATTGTAAGGCTTCATGCTCTAGTTAGTATGCATTCATTTGCCTGTTGTATGTCTTATATCGTTTACCTATTACCAATGCGTCTATAAACTTCGTCGATACATTTATATTTTCCTTCGAAGTGATACAATTGTATTTCGCTTAAGAAATGCAAAGCATCTAAGTTTGATAAACACACAACCAAGCTGATCAATAGCAAGATTATATTATATTTTGCCCGAATCCTTACCAATCGAGGTTTACCTTTTATCAAATAGAATACTGAACAGCGGTTATAAAGATCACCTTAGAAATTCACGACATTCATCTGAGAGTAATATACATTCAACAAAAGAATGTAACACACTTGTATATTACCGCTATGAGTATGTCTAAATTTTATCAAGATAGTATGCACACGCAATTACCTATGCAATAAGAAAGTAGTGCATGGTTAGATACATAACAGGTTTAAAATAAACTATATAGGTTAAGGACAATGTTGTATTATACCTGGCCTGGCACAATGCCTGCTGGGTCTTAACTTCAAATTAACGTACTGAAAAAGTTATAAGGCTTATGGTGTTCAGCTATAACATCGATCATTTTCTCTCTGCACAATCCTGTCTAAATTATGTATCATGTTGCTGTAAACCGATAACGATGCCAACAGCAATCAATGAGAAAAAGGTCACATGCATGCCTGGTAGTCTTGTCATCGTGGAACTGATCATTTCGGTCAGCCTGTCAGTGGTACTGATTGTAATCTGCCACTTCTGGATAAATGGAGAAAAATCCGATACAGAGTCATATTCGAGAAAGCAATACTGTATTTCATGTCGAAATCTTTCATTGAATGTGGACGAAGACACTGAAAACTTTCGCAATCTGTCTTTTCAGCAAGGAGAGGATAAACGATGCTGTGCCAACCAGGACATCATTCCGAAATTTGTTGAATGGGTAAGATATGCCAATTACTTAAATGAAACTAAAGCAATATAACTGACATTCTAGCATATCCACATCGTTTATATGCAATTATTCACTTTTGGTTTTGCATCTGCAAACACTGCATACCTTATATGGCAACGATCTATGCTAGCTCTTATCTGTTTTGTATTCATTACAGGTCTCTTTCTTATTGAATCCAAGGTTATAAAATTAAATCTTCGTTGCATATAAATACCATGATAAAAGAGATATTTAAATCCGATGTTTGATGTTTAGCGAACTGCGTATGCAGCGAATTTCACATAACTGTTCGTTTATATATGTGAACAAGGGTGTGGTTTCTTAGAAAATACCAACAAAAAAAACGTTATTGTACTTCGCAATTTTATTATATATTTCAGATTGTAGAAAGGTTTAGAAGAAATCGGATTTCTTCAGGTACACATAACTTTTACTCAACTATTTTTAAAGTAACTACCACATTGTGATCATTGGTGCAGAACGTTTTTATGTTTAATACTCTTATGCATATCATCAGTATTAGGGACGAAAGCAAGAAAAGTTATTATCATGTTTATATTATGAATCAATCAATATTAAGTTACCCAAAATGATAAACTAAAGTTCCATTTGTGCGCGCTAATATATGACAATAGTTTGTTCAGTCAATGATCCAGTAAGCAAATTTTCTGTTTGAAGTCTATTACATAGCTTACTACCAATAAAAGCTTTTATCCAATTGTTAATTGCATACACTTTAGCTGTAATATAAGTATTACCACTCTTGTACAGGTAGCTTACAAATATCAAGCGTAGGTTGTCCTAATCAGTGTTATGCTATTGTATCGGACACCTCGAACAATTTTTTGTTGTGTCGATATTACACTTTGCAAACTGAAATTAAGCCCGTTTGTAATTCTTTCGGGAACTAAAGAACCTCATAAGAAAAGATAATCATTAAATATTAAACTTGATCCTAAAGTGATCTACTTAAAGTCTGTAGTTTTCCAAATAGATTTCAATAGTCATTAATGTGCTTACACACCATAGCCATGAAAACGTACTTACATTTGTTATATGTCACAAGGATATCATCTATACTGAATTTGAATAAATATGAATTCACAATAATCAAGACATAGTGTTAATCCAGTCAAAGAGCCCATTTTAATTCTAATGGATAATTTAAATATCTAATGCCTATCATATTATAAAAACATAATGAAATGACTAATATTATGATAAAATATTTAAGTATATGATATCCAAACATTTACATATAACCCTAAGACATAATATCGAGACCAGAATATATGCCATTTTGCTATCATAAACAATACCTCCGTTCCTTTCAATGACAAATGTATACAACGAGTGGTATATCATTGATACAGTGTACATATTATACATTTATGTTATTTATATTGCATACAAATACACATATTTGCACTCTAAATGGAGTTACGATATGCTTCTGGCAACTGTGTATTGGCCGAGTGAATGAACGCCTCATCCGTGTGAGTGTGTTCGCTACAAAATGTAGTTCTACGATTTCCATCCTGTTTACAAGCACATATGCAAATTAAAATTGGAATGGACAAAAGTGCAGAAATAGATTGCAGTCTGATAAAGGATAACAGTATAAATGTATTCCAAATTGTGAAAGACAACCAGAAACCACATTTAGAAACCAGATACTATTAATATTGTATCATTAGTGTTATATGACATTTATGATTAATGAATGAGGAGAAATATATAGGTCTGCGATTAAAATAATGTTTATATATTCATATTATTGCGCCATGGCGGAATACAATTTTTTATACTAATATAATTGGTTTATCAATTTGCTTTATACCAACAATTTATATGCCATGTTATTTTAATGTATGTGATATATACATATTCCACATTTGCAGGTTTGTTATCCGAGGTTCCTCGATCCTGTGCAGTTCTTGACCATCAGACTGTAGCACAAGGTTCTGCTAAGGTTGTCGGGTTTCATGACTCAGTCCCAGGTATTTGACGGATAATTTAAATCATATTCAGTATTGTCATCCTGTTGATATATCCACATTCGATCATGTGTCATCGTGCAATATCGACTGTGCATAATATATAGCTGTCGCACTTTTAACAATATCATAATATTGATGTACACACATACACACATGTCATTACCGGAAGATATCCAGTATGCATTATTTTTGCAACGTGCAATATGAAAATACAATCGTCCTTTTCTGCGTCTATTTTCGTGTCGTGTCTTAGAGCAACAATGAACGAAGACGACAATGTTTCAGGTAAGACTTTTGTTTATATATATATATATATATATATATATTGTTTACTGCTGAATGTTTCTATGAGATTTCAGAGATAATAGTAATTGAGACGTATTTGTGGAGATTTACGGTTGTTATTTACTTAGGCATGTACATAGTAGCTTTTCAGTTACAGGTACATGTCAAGATAATGTAATCGATTTATCTTGATGTATTTATTTAAACATGGACTACTTCCTTGATCAGTTGATTTCCTTGCCAGTAGAGACTGTAAGTTATCTTGATATGTAATATAAACATAAAACAGGGAGACAAGTATAGAGTAAAAATATAAAGACTGTGGAAACCAAATATCCATAACCACCTTCTAAGCAGTACAATTTGTTGCCAAATAACAATTTATTAAAAACAAAACGAAAGAATTATGAATTAATAATTGTTTGAAATTATTTTCTTACTTTTTTCCATATTTGATATGTTTTTCCCCAGCAGTTTTGAAAATACCATTCTTGCACGAGAAACACATGATATGCAATATGTTAGATCAAGCGAATATAGAGATCAAACTATACTAGAAATGAAAGTTTGAAACAACGTGATAATATTTACACATATAAAAGTATTTACTCGTCGCTTCTAGGTATGTAAAATAGAACCTTCCTACAAGACAAAGTCCCACAATCTTAACACGACTTATTTAACTACATATCAATGAAATATAATGCAAAGTTGAACTATGCAAAAACATTCGAGATACCTTTCCTCTGAGGGTCCCCGGCTGGCCCAGCCCTGCTCAGTGTTATTTTGCCTTTATCTCACTGCTACTTTACTCTGGTCCACATGGGTTAGAGTCTCGGGCTCGGCCAATGTATTTATGTGAAACGCTTGCCAGTAGCTTGGTTGTGTTAAACGTTTGAACAGGGGTGTTCTGTGTTCTTCTTTAACAGGTTATACTGGCAATCATATGCATTCTGGTGTGCTGACAAATGGCAAAAATCTTGTTTACATCGGAAGCTTCCGTTTAGTTTGAAACGTCAAAAAGTCGACAATGTTAGGGTCCCCATTGAAACTTCCACATTAGAAATGATTAATCATTGAATGAAATTACTTGGTTTTGTATACGTTGTATGTCAATACGCTCTATTTTTAAATCGCTACGGAGTACAAAAATGATAGGGTGTGCGAACAAAATAGCAGTGAAATTTTGTTATCCATCATATATACATGATGAATAATAACACCGTTTAACTATAATGCTTCTTCTTTGAATTAATATCATCCGAATAGAAGTTTATCATTCTCCCTTTACAATGGTAATACACAAATATGAAAAGAAGGCAAACGTTTGTGTTTTTTTAATAACTCTAATAAATCGTCTTTTTCAAGATTACTTACCTGATGGTGATGATATACAGTCCTCTTTGTGACGAGAAAAAACAGACGATTGTTTAGACTGGGCTATAAAAGATAGATGGAGCAAAATGAGACAAACGAGTCTAAGGATGAATGGATAAAAGGACAAACGGAAGGATCAGCAACAAACGATTAGAATGATGGGAAATCGGCAAACGGACGGATGAAGAAACTGGTGGATAGACCAACTTATAGACTAGTAAAAGGATGAACGTTTATGTACAAACATTAGTGAATACATAAACATACCAGCCATCACAGGAAGAAAATGTATTGTCAGATTGATATGGAAAGCAAACACATGAACGGATAAGTGAACGGGAAAGACAAGTGAAGAATCAATTAGGGTTAATGTCCAATAGAGTAGGTCTCTCTCTCTCTCTCTCTCTCTCTCTCTCTCTCTCTCTCTCTCTCTCTCGTTTCTCACATACATTCTGGCATCCCTTACAAAATCTTAAATCAGTTACACAGTTAAACTACTGACTCAATATAGAACATGTAACAAAAATCTACATTCAACATAATTGCCAACTCACGTCACAATAGATACAACATTTTCACCTTAAATATATATATATATATATATATATATATATATATATATATATATATATATATATATATATATATATATATATATATATATATATATATATATATATATATATATAACAGCTGTCTCCTGTCACCCATGCTTTTCAACATCTACGTAGAGCGCATCATTCGCAATGCCCTGGAAAACCACTGTGGGGCAGTTAGCATCGGAGGGGGTACCATCACCAAACTACGAAATCGATGGGCTGGCAGGCAGTGAAGACGAGCTTGTCACGTTAGTGAAGAACATGGATGAAACATCATGCTGATGACAAATAGTGGCAAACTAATCTAAGGCAAGATAAACGTCAGAGGACAGGAACTGTTAACAATGAGCCAGTTCAAATAGCATTGTTTCATAATCACCGAAGAGGGGTCAAAAACACAAATTTAGTCACCAGCAGCGCAAACAACGACAGCTATGTCAAAGCTAATACCATCTGGAGACACAAGAATATATGTCTGAAAACTAAAATCGGACTATTGAGAGCTTTTGTCATCTCAGTCATTTAGTATTCATGTAAGGCCTGGGTCCTAGCAGAATTACAACGAAGAATCCAGGCACTTATAATGAAATGATACAGAATCATCCTTTGCATCTCTTACATGGACTACATCATAATGAAGAAGTGCGTAACACCACCAGATATAAAGTAGGCCATTATGAAGAATTAGTATGGCCATGTCACTAGAGCTAACATTATACCCACAACAGTTCTGCAGGGCAGCGTCCAGGGTGGCAGAAGGAGTAGACAGTGAACAAAGTTGACTGACAACATCACAGAATGGACCAGGACAAATTGTGTGGAGACACAGGCAATGGGACATGATCGACACAAGTGGAGGAAACTGGTCATATGTTCAGCAGGGCAGTGCCTCAATAGCCACACTAGGTCAAGAGACTGATGATGATGATAATTATGATGTACGCTGTATCAATGATATCCACGAGATGTATAAATGTTTCATTAAAAGCAAACGAGCAGGTATAACTGTAGGACAGTTTTATATTTAATAATTAATAATCGATAGGCCTAGGGTAAGTGGCTATCACAACAAAGTATCGTTGATATTATGAACACTGTAGACATATTCCAAGGACAGCATAAACATATCGTTGTGACGACCCCGACTACTGTACGTTACTTGGCATACGTTGTTTTAATATTTTTATCCAGCTCATTTTCTTTTCTCTCTCGCTCCAGATGTATGCTTATTTTGTCCTTTACGCACGAAAGAGGAATGAAAAAGAAATAATTCCGATGAAATTGTATATCATTCTAATATCATTTAAAACTCTAGGAACTGCTGATACTTTTTCACGTTATTTTCATGTGACATGTATGATTAATGAATGAACATACGTTCATCATCGATATATAGGTCTGCGGTTAAAAGAATGTTTACATATTCGTATTATTTCACGGATCACAATTTGATATACCAATAATATTTGTGTTTCAAATTGCTTTATATCAAGGTTTTAAAGAACTTTAAAATAAACTGAATTGTAACACTATATTTAAAATAGATGTAAATTGCATGCAATATTAATATTACGGTCACACAATGCATCAAACATAGAAAATTGAATTCATTCGTATCGACATCGTAAGCCAATTCAATTTCTTAGCTAAGGGTATGACGAGTATACGTAATATTTGGTATCGAATATGGTATAAAAGTAAATATAAATCGATCAAATGTTTTTACGGTGTCTCGTTCTTTTGAAACAGTTCGCATTCATAATGCAGTCCATAGTACGTGTTCAAATTGCCAATGTAACATAATTGTTCCTTTAATACAATAAGTTGAAAGGTAATTCAATGCTTTTAAAATGATATCGAAGATCGCAATTTTTCTATGTGATATTTATGCACAAACGCACTACAGGTTTTCCCGTTTTTTTTTTTTTTTGGTCATGAGTCCTCTTATAAGTTCCTGAATTGAAATTAGGAGGCAACACTTAACCTGTTGAGAATCGAATGCTACCGGCGAAGCATCAGATAAGTCGATAAAATGATACTTGCGACAATGAAGCCACCATTATTGTACTTATATATTTAAACAAATGCCTGTTTTAATCATCGAATAAGTTTGGAAAGGTTTCCTTACCATTATCCACCCATGACGCTATCCCTGGAGGGTTGACAATGTTTGACAATGTTTGACCCTGAGCATCACCCTAGACATATTTGAGATCTCCTTTCATTTTTCAGTACCCTAAATTGATTTGGTAAGGCAAATATATATATGAAGCTGACTTTGTACTCCTTAGTTCTTAATGCACAGAGCCGAATGACATCCTATATGGACAGCTGGCCACTGGCTCGAGAAGAGTCGGCTGCTCCTCACTCCGTTTCAAGAATGTGTACAAGAAGGACAGGAAGGCATGCGACATTTCACCTGATGGTTGAGAAGTGCTGGCCGAGGACCGAGTCACTTGGATACTGTCGATAAACAAGAGCATATCAGTCGCTCATGTGAGGAGAGGCCAGCTGGCGGCAGACAAACGTAAGAGAAAGAAGACAGCGGCAGAAACCATACTAATTCAGGCTTCTCAGTATGTCTGCACCAACAGAGAGAGAGAGAGAGAGAGAGAGAGAGAGAGAGAGAGAGAGAGAGAGAGAGAGAGAGAGAGAGAGAGGGAGAGAGAGATTGTCACTCGCGTATAGGCCTGCACAGCAGCAGCAGACGATGCCTACACCCCAGAGTATGCAACGCCCTAAATGCACTATTCGCATGGTCTATCGAGGCTGAGTCGCCAAGGATGTCTATAGAGTTTTTGTGGAAAGATCTAGTCCTGTATCAAATAATAGACGTTTGTAAATTCTGGAATTCATATTTCTGAAAAATATGTCCGCTAAAGGTAGACTAAGCTGAAACGTACATATTATTTTCATGACCAAGAATTCCCTCACTCGTTTGATGTATTGTATTCCAGGTTATTTTTAAATGTGTCATCTATGCCATCTACTTTTCCAAGTTATTAGTTTTTATCATTTTGATGATATATTTGCTACCATTATTTGTGTTTCATATGCTTGCTTGACAACAATATTTGTTTGCTTCTGAAATGTACAATATGAATCGGTATGTTATGTGCCTTTGTAGCTGGCTTCTGTAACGTGTTGAATTGTTGTGGTTATGGTTATCTCTCCTCTTATTTTAACATATTATATTACTTGTTTCTTCTCTTGCTTATTATGTGTTCGCACTAGCTATTGATGTTCGTGAAGAAAGCATTTGTTCTCTCGGGAATGCAGTATCGATGCATTACTTACTTTTCTTCCTCCCATGATACCTTCAATACAGATCATATTGGAATATGCACAGAGGCAATGCAGTTCAAGATAGATTTAGTTTAGGAAATTAGAACACGGTATGCAAATATAAATAACCTTGATGTAAATCAGGAGCATATATCTAAAACAAGGTTCATACAAATAATACAAAACTGGAAAACTGACCCAGGAATTTAATAACCAACAACATAGATACCATTTTTGAAGTCAGCTTAGATTTACAACTTAATGTAAGATACATTCCAGCTTATCATGATTACTGCGGACTAGGTCCAAGGAGTTAAACTTCAAACATGACAAACTGTCCGAATTGACCATTTAGCCTTTCGTAAGCAAAATGCGTAGTGAAGACAGGAATGATGTCGACACACTAACACATTATATTAACGTCAATATTCTTGTTCAGGAATATAGTAAACTTGCTCAGTGAAGGATGATATATATATATGCTGATGCTATTAAATACATGTAAGAAAGTTCGAATAAATTTAGTACCAATTATTCGAAAGTCAAATCTTTAATATGAATGAAAATTACCTCATTTTTAACTTTACCTTTATTCTTGTTAGTTAATACCAGATTATTTTCAGTAAGATCGAAGTTTTTATTGATATCATTCTTTCCAATCCAGACCCATATATAATCTATATTATATTCACACATTTATATACTTGCTTCTTTGACTCAAAGTAAACAGAAACACGGTCGTTATTGGAGCCCTATCCGCTCCCATCCCCCCTCCCACTTGTTGTGGCTTGAATTTTGTTGGTTACTATGAGAAGGAGGACGGGGTGTTTTCGGGCAAGTTTAAATTCAAATATATTCCACCTGTTGCATTAAAGCGCAAAAGCCAGTAGTAACTGATTATGGGCCGAGATCAGTACTCAAATATTCATCTGGGTTGTGCGAATTAGGTTGACTAGCTAAAACAAAGTCATTTATGTTATCAGTCGCAATCAATATTAAGATGATCAGGAAGAATCTAGGACTTTAAAAAGAGTAAAATCAATTTTGACGATGAATTAAAGAGGAAGTTGAACGGGTACTTTGTCCATGCTCATGGTTATGATAGGTTGAGGTACATTAAGGCTAGCGCAACATTGTTGGAACATATACCATAAATTCCCTGGTTTTGTGACCCTATTGAAGTCATGTCTTCAGAGACAGACGGCATACTGGACGGCACCTACTCTCCGACTATCTTCTTCCGTGTAAAATTACTTACATTTCTAACGTGCTCATATTTTGTTTATTGTCATTTTCAGAATTTAATCTTTACTTGCTTCTTCAAACTAATGGGTTAAAATGATAAACTCTAGCCAAACGTTGTAGCTTCAAGTTTAAAATATTTACATTTTTGTCAATTTCAAGCTCGTATTTTTTAATATTGTTTAACGTTTACGACAATGACACCTCTCGAGCGTATAGTTTAATCTAATTGTAACTCAAATTTAAATCCTATTTTTGTTGTATATCTCGTGCATTTAGGAGTAATAAATCCGGAGTATTACCGTTCTCGTTGTTTAAATTCAGTGTTTCCAGCTTCATGTCCTGCAATAACACTAATTTCTTATTAGTATTCATCACATTTGAAAATCATCGACATCATTCCAGAATGTGTTTATTTCTTTTGAGCATCGATCATTTCATTTCCAGCATTATATCTCGTAGTTAATAAATACAACTTACATATGATTTAAGATTGCGAAAAACAAATACAATATGTTAAAATTAACTAGGATTCAAAGCATTGTTCTGTATTAAATAGTATATTAAATACTTATATTATTTTACCTATAAAATTCTATAACAAATCAAACAGCATCTAGTCTCGGAATGTTCTATCTCCTGTTAGATTCTACCGGTCATACCCTACTCGTATTTGTAATACGGTTATAGCACTCATGCACCTTAGTCAAGATTCGGGTAAACTCATTTAATTGTCAACGATCATGTTACGGATACTGTGACGTTTTTATAATCTTTACATTTTCAGAATAATTTTTAAAATGACTCTTTCAGTGAGTAAAGAGCAAATTAAAACAACATTATTGTTGCCAATGTGTTTGTAAGTATCCATCGCTGCTTTGTCCAACAATAATATGGCGGCAGCCGGGCACAGTGATGTTAAGTTCTATCTTGAGCAAAAATGTTGAATTTTGATACATGTGTCGACTGTGATGGTGGGGGACTGGGGATCAGTCAAGATATCGGCAAATATCTTGTTTTCAAGGCCAAACGTTTTCCGGTACACATTCTTAAACATTTATGAAACTGCATCTTCAAAAATACAGAATATGACGAATATCAGTTGGGTATTTTTCAGCGCTGAACATATCTTTTGCTTATCCCTTTTCAGGCTATAGTGCTGCTAACAGCTATGTGAAAATCTTGTATTGGGATAAAGATTCCAGTCTATCTTTCATCGGAAGTGACGTTAAATACCGCAACGGATCTCTCATCATTGGCCATCCCGCTTTCTACAATGTGTACAGCCAGGTTACGTTCAACCAAAGCCTCGATAAAGATGACGAAGATGAATTCAAAACTCTTGTACATATGATTTACAAACACACAGATAATACAGATCACAAATACGACTTGAAATTACTTGAAAGCTCTAAATCTCTTTGCAAGCCTAAGACCAGATATTGCACCGGTTCATCATATATTAGTTCTGTATTTTTCTTCAGAAAAAATGACGAAATTACAGTCAGGGTAAACAATCTGAAACGTGTTCTTGCTTCACCCTTGGGTAACTTCTTCGGCATTTTCCCAGTGTCTTAAATTTATAATTACATACGAGCATAAGGAATGAAGAATTAAACTTACGTGTCCAACATTCTTTTCGAAATTATGTTCGCGCAAGTTTCTTCGAACGATTGAATTAAATAATATATTTCCAAGAATTAAATATATTTATTTATATTCGAAAGTGCACCAAATTGACAAAAGTAAAAATCCGTGCCCATGTGATATATATTTTCAATATTCAATATCAAAAGCATTATCAAATGTGTGCCAGATTTAGACATGTTACCCCACCAACTTAATTATTTATGTGAGAAACAACTCTGGACATTCTTGTGTCAAAGTACCAGTATGTACATAATTAATATATTAATACAGTTTTTCAACACGTTTTTACATCTAGTATATAGTCGTAGAACCTTCTGGCTATTTTCTATGCAAAACATTAAAATCAGTTTACAAATCCTAGTAGAATTTATTATATAATGTTTGAAGCATACATCGCATTGTAATGGCATACATAGGTAATATATGTAATAAATCAAATATGGTGAGATAATCTGTTCATAATGTTATATATCTCTCAGCTGTAGACCTAACTTCCTACCTACATGTATGTATGTATGTATGTATGTATGTATGTATGTATGTATGTATGTATGTATGTATGTATGTATGTATGTATGTATGTATGTATGTATGTATGTATGTATGTATGTATGTATGTATGTATGAATGTATGTATGTATGTATGTATGTATGTATGTATGTATGTATGTATGTATGTATGAATGTATGTATGTATGTATGTATGTATGTATGTATGTATGTATGTATGTATGTATGTATGTATGTATGTATGTATCTATGTATGAATGTATGTATGTATGTATGTATGTATGTATGTATGTATTTTGTAGGTGTAATGCTTTCTTTCAGCACACGATTTGCAATACATTGCGGCCAGTATTAATGGTGGAGGAAGAACCCGTGGAATCCTTCCGATAAGAACAGGGACCCACTAGAAACTACTGGCAAGCTTTCTCACATACCCACATTGGCCGAATCTGAGACTCTAACCCACGCAGACAGGTGAGATGACAGTGATTTGTAACGGAGAGCTCTTTATACCTCTCGGCCATTCGTTGCTCCATGTCTGTCTGTCTCTATGTATGTATGTATGTATGTATGTATGTATGTATGTATGTATGTATGTATGTATGTATGTATGTATGTATGTATGTATGTATGTATGTATGTATGTATGTATGTATGTATGTATGCATGGATGGATGGATATATGTATACATGTATGTATGTTTGTATGTATGTATGTATGTATGTGTGTATGTATGTATGTATGTATGTATGTATGTATGTATGTAGGTATGTATGTAGGTAGGTAGGTAGGTAGGTAGGTAGGTAAGTAGGTAGGTGGGTGGGTGGGTAGGTAGGTTAGTAGGAAGGTAGGTAGTTAGGTAGGTAGGTAGATATGTATGTAAGTAGGTTGGTAGGTATCTAGGTAGGTTTGTATGCCTGCATCTCCATATATGTGTGTTTGAATTTGAAAATCTACGTATGTAGACACAGATTATCTAAAACAGGTAATGATTTAATACTGAATTTATGAAACGAATCGAAGGCTCACACTGACTTGAAAAGCTGTACATTATATTACAAGTTTCAGAAATTTAACTTTAAATCATAACCCATTTGTGATTATTTTTATCACTTTGTTTCTATTTCAGTAGAAAATATTTAGACACAAAGAAAAACGAATAATGTCGTTCATTCTGACAGACGATGTATCTTTCATTTGTTGTGCGTAAAAATTATCTCAAATAATCTTGAAATAGTAAAAGTAGATTATACATTCTTTCTATCTCTAAAATTAAGGAATAAGCATCCGCCCAAATAAACAGAACATTTTACAAATGACAAAACCATTTTTTAACATAAAATATCCAATCCGTGTGATGTAAGATTGTTACTGCACGGTGCCTGTATTAACCTTGGGATGGCACATCAAAACGAAACATTACATCGTTGCGATATTTTGTGAAAAGAAGATTATTCGGTGAAGAGATCACATTATTAGTAACACAAAAATGTGACTTGATGTTTGCAGTATTTGATTTTGAACATCAGACTGTACATAAGACGTAAGCAAATCTCTTCTTGAGTCATAATTGCATCCCATATTTACCACGTAAATACGCTGGGGTTGGATAAAGTTCTGTCAGTTTGGGAGACCAGTGTATGTCTACATTCATCTGTGCATAAAGGTGAGTTTATTTACATCTGTTAGTTTACATTTAATACAAGCTTGTATATAGTTTGGATTCCATAATACATATATTCCGTCTCCCCAAACGCTATTACCTGCGAAATACCAGTAATTTTATTTGCTGTTATTGTTCTTGTCGTGGGCAGTTTTAAGCCATTTGTTTCATTTTAGAATTTGTGATAGATGACATAACAAACCCATGTTGGCTTACATTGGCCATATTGCAAAAGGGTAAACTAGTTTTACTCAATTCGCTTTCGAGAGTCGATTCGAACAATGGCGGCCAAAAATGTCTTTTAAAATACATTATGTTAATAAAATACAATTGTTTTAAGATTTATTTTGGGGGTTTTGCCTTCTCTATTCCAGTATTTTAAAAATATTATTTTTTTGTATCTTTACTTTTAATTCTTTGTTAGTTTTATATTTACTATGCACTGTTTATGTTTTAGTTGTTAAATATATTTGTTAAAACATTTTTGCTATCGATAATGCTATATTGTATGTTGATCTAAACTTGTACAAAAAAAGGACAATTTTTTATAAACAATTTATTTTTCTCTGAGTGAGAATCATTATCGTGAGCTGTACATTTTTCATATTATTTGACTCAAGTGTTTATTCTCTAGAGATACAAAGTGCTCAACGAAAAAAACATTCTAGGTAATGGAGACTTGAACTTATAAAGAAATTTCAACTAAGGAATTAATTTACGGACTGAATTATTGTGATGCAACAAAAACCCGGTTGGCGCATTGATATTATTCTGGCCATGACAAGCACATCAATACCTAAGTGTTGAATTTAATTATCATTTCGACTAAAGTTTATTCAGAACTTTAATTACTAGCACTTGTACATATACTTATAGAATTGTTTTGGTTTTAATTTGCAATACTGTAAGTTATATTTTATATTTTTACTTTGTCTTTTATGGAAATAAAGTATTTGCTAAATGATAATAATTTTCTTGCTTCTCATTCGTTTTTTATTACTTTTTTACAGCATATAATCGTAATATTTTATTCAGGAGCATTTTGTATTACTGGAAAATAAATTATTCTTTGATTTTTAAGTAAATTGTTGGTGTCTCTTTCTTCAATTAGATTTTACGAACTAGAGTCCTAACAATTTACCGTTGGAATGTACCATTTATAACTTTGAATGACTTTTTTCCTAAAAAAGACATTTTGTGAATAGTTAGTTATAAGCGCACATTCAATTTCTACCACTGGAAATGCGTGTTTCATGTGTTTTACAAGTTATTAATTGTGCTGCAAATGTTTAGTACAATTTCAACATACAGAAGAAACATTATTCAGAAGAAAAAATCTTAATGACCATCACTTATTGTTCATTAAAAGAGAAAAAAAAATCACACGCCAACTTGTGTATAAAGAATGATATGTTATTCTGATACATCTCGGATCTTCGCTATGGCAATTTAAACTCTTTTAAAAAAAACATCGGGTAATATTGGAGTAGATAAAGCAGAATCTATACCTGCACTACAGCTAATACATTTAGTGAAGAAAGGGGACCACAGGAGTAAGTAAGGGTAGTAATATGGAACGATCTAGGCCCAATGGGAAATCCAGTCAAAAAGGGCTTGGGACCTTCTAGGCCCAAAAGTCGTGGGACCTTCTAGACCCAAGGGAAATTGAACATGGGAATATTATTTGGGACCTTCTAGACCCAAGGGAAATTGAACATGGGAATATTATTTGGGACCTTCTAGACCCAAGGGAAATTGAACATGGTGGGTCTGTATAGCGACAAGGGAAATTGAACATGAGAAATATTATTTGTATTTGTATATGGGTCTGTCTAGCGACAAGGGGAAAATAGAGGCAAAGAAAGCTAATATCTTTTCGAGGCATATGAGTGGCCCTGAAAAGGACCGTTATGTGTAATGTTAACCGTATCTTGTTAACACAGAGGACATCTCACAGATCTTCTTCTCTTCCTTAAACTTCTCCTCAGTGTTGGGCCATAGAGGAGAACTCTCTTTAAACAACCTTGCCTCTCCACATATATCCTTCTCTTCCAAAACGCTGTATCAGTCATATGAGTATTAGTCCATGATGATCTGACATACATGGGTAAGTCAGTACGAAATAGCATGGTAGAAACAAATGTAGAAGATTCTACGTTGGTCCACATCTTGTGATGAGAAACAGGTGAAGCGAATACATTGAACTGCGGTTATTTATAGGGGAAGAGCGGATCACCAATACAAACGTGAATTACAAAAGTCAGTCACAGTCATCCACTCGGAAGAGAGTAGTCTGTGACGTCACCTTCCCTATATAAAGGTACTAGCGTCTGTGCGCAGTCAATCAATGCGACAGAGTTGTCAATGATGTCGGACACTAAGAAGACGATGAATTGGGGTAATCCAGTAGTAGAGACAGCAAGTAATAGGACAGCAGTGACTAATCTACATCCAGAAGAAGTTGATTTTACCTGGGATATTGTGGATTTTCTAACATCACAAGAATTTATTCCAGAACCTACGTTACCTTCTGCTTCTTCATATGTACATGTCAATGATTTTAAGCAGAGACAAAAAGAAGAATTAGAGCGATGTTTACAACAACAGAAAGTAGAAGAGCAAGCTTTTCTTATTCAACAGCGGGAAGAAGAAGAAGCAAGAAGGAAACACCAGGAAGAAACAGTAGCAGCAACAGAGAAGAAAGAAGACCAAGGACAGAAAGAGAATAGTGAAAATCAAACGGTCACGACGGTACTTTTAGATATTTTATCAGAGTTAAGGAGTCTGAAACAAATGGATCAGACTTCTTTATCACGACCGAAGAGAAAAAGACCTTCTCGAGCTAAACAACCCAATCTAACTGTGACTACGTCTGCCATGCGACCGTTAGTGATTTCTAACAAATCATTGAAAAGGAACCACCAGTCCCGAAGTAGGCCTTGGCCGTGGCAAAGGCTTAAAACAGCTAAGGATGGTTACGTCCCGTTTCTGAGTTTGTTTTGTTTTAAACAAACAAAACACCAACAGCCCTTTTCAGGGCCACTCAAATTATTTCGAAAAGAAATACTATTTCAATAGCCTAATTGAATGAAAACTCAAAAGTCCTTTTTTTTAAACCCATGATGTACGTGTGAGTGAATGAATATGTGAGTGTAGGTTCTTATTCTATAAAATCAAAACCAAGAGACACTTACGTTTTTACTCTCTGGTGTATTCTGGTACAAAAGTTACAATCCAATATCACAACATAACATAACACAATACCACTTTAAAAAGTTCATTGGTTTCTTCTGTTCACTCTTTCTGTTTCTTTAATTTCTTTACTGTCACATGTTTTTCTTTTTCTTCTTCACTTTCGTTTAGTCTTCTTTTCTTGTCTTTGTGAACGTGTCGAGTTCTTCCTTGGGGAGGGTACCTCTTCCTCCTCCTCCTGTTCAGAATTCCTTTCCCCCTCCTCCTTCTGCTCCTGTTGTTTCTTAGGGCAGTTTGGAGACCAATGTCCTTTCTCTTTATAATGATAACAGGTATCTTGAACTTTGTCTCTATTGGTACCTTATTTGTTTTTTTTTCACGATCTAGACATTCTGTAGCCCAATGTCCTTTCTTCTTACAGATATAGCAAGTATCTTGACTTTTATCTCGAAAGGAGGGAGAGTATTCCGTAGGCTTGTCTGAAGAAAACTTTCGTATGACACCACGTAAAGCTCTGAGGAGAAGTTCAACTTGTGTAGGTTCTTCCATCGTTCTGGTCAATGTGAGAATAAAATGAATACTGAAAGTTTAGACACTGACCCTTTATATATGCACGGATCGGACATGACTATATAGAGTTATGGTCTTTAAAATGTAGTCATTTGACTTTTTGCAGAAAAGATGAAAAGACCGCATCATGTTGTGGAAAAAGGAGAAGACAGTAAGAGACAGAAACGTAATGTATCGCCTAGCACAGTAGCTGAAGTCTTGGCTTAAATTCATGCCAGTGATTTTGAAGATGACATGAGTGAGCCCGAATCCACACCCAGACAATCGACGTCCAAGCTAAGTTCACCACCCTTAGTAAACCCTGAAAATTACTATCACATTCGAGAGACGGAAAAGCGTTCCTCTCGAAAATTTAGAACAACGGCTTACACGTATGCAGTAAAGTTTATAGATTTCAAGTCCAATGTACCTTTGGAGAATACAGAAGGGTTCATTACCGAGGTGTGGGATTCTGTGTAAACTGCACTGAAACAGCAATGTTAAGCCAAGGAAGACAATCGCTTGAGACTTTCTATTCATCATGATAATTTGAAGTCTCCCGTTTGGATCTAGTTTAGTAGCCCATCACAATTCACACCTTCCAAAGTCATTGACAAAATGAAACATGTGCAACAATCCAACGAAATGTTTCACATCACCGATGGAAAAACCAAACTGGTCATGACCCACGTGTCTCTTCCTCAGGGGACCGGACAACGCAAAAAGGTGTTATTGGTGGACAGCCTTCGCAACACCAAACTAAGCCTCGTCCGAATTAACAATCATGAAGACCAGATGTGTTTAGCCCGTACTGTTGTCGTGGGACGAATGTATGCCAACAAGAACGACACGATAGAATGGAAAAGGTTAATCCACTTGAAACTAACAAGACCTGTTTGGATAAAGAAACGGTTATCCTAGTAAAATTGAAATCCATGGTTAATATTCTGCTTGTACCGTTACTAGAACCATGTCAAAGAGATATGAAGCAAGAAATATTGATAATCATAATCCTCGTTTTGCTACTCAGTCTCCTAGATCTAGAGAGAGTGGTAAAATGTAATCTTTAATTGTCTTACAGGGACAAGATCTAGATAACTCTTCTTTGTTTCAGAGACAAATAACTTGTAAATACTTAAGTGTCAGGTTCATCCTTCAGCTAAGAAATTTGCCGATTAATTTTCACAGTTTGTATAACTTTTCGTAAGATCTGGAATATGAAATAACTGGACTTAACATCATGGTAAATTTCGATGATTTTTACTAATACATTGCCTTTTCTTAAGCTAAACATTTCTTTATATTAAACGAAACAAATTCTCCAGTTCTCTAACTATCCATATACCCAATGAACCATCTACGCAGCAATCCACACATTAAGTTAATTCCTTATCAAGGCCATGTCAGTAGCAAATCACGTACTCAAATCAAAGTAAGCTTTAACGTGTCTCCTCCTGAGCTGATTGCCTATAGAAGATAATTGCATTGCGCATGCTTTAGAACCATATTTAAGATACAGGTACGTTCAATTGAGCATTAAAAATACGTACAAGGACATGTCCTCCTGAGCTGATTGCCTATAGAAGATAATTGCACTGCGCATGCTTTAGAACCATATTTAAGATACAGGTACGTTCAATTGAGCATTAAAAATACGTACAAGGACATGTACAATGAAACTGAAAAAAGGAAAGGATTAAATTAGAAGCAAAAGAACTTATCTAACTGCTTTTTATAAATAATAAAGACCTTGGTATGTTTGATTAAGGAACGTCTGAATGACACCTGCTATAATAAGATTATGAATATAGATTTAAAGACTCCTGATATTGACAGTACCTTGCAAGGACCAATGTATAATATCGTCGCACGATTATTTCTCATCAAACAAATATATGGTACAAGGCCATTTACAATGCAGTTGAAAAGAACTAATGACTTATATCATAAATTAAATAACTTACCAAACTGCTTTTTGTATATAATAAAGACCTTGGTAAGTTTGATTATGACAAGACGGAATGACACTTGCTATAATTAGATTATAAAAATATATTTGAGACTCATAACATTGGTAAAAAAACAAGAAAATTAGTCTATAATGCCTCAACAAAATATGTGCAGTTCAACGCTTGTATAATCCATCATGTGTTTATATTTAACGATTTCAGATTCAAAACATCGGTACACGTGTTTGTGCACTTGCATTAGTTAAGTTTATAAACAATTGTACTTTAAAGTGGAAGGAAAAACACACTGCAGATGTTTGGATGAAATATTCTTTTAGTGTTTTTTTTTTCATGTATCTTATTATTTATTGCAATAAATTGTTTCATTTTCATCAGTATGAATTTGAAAAGATCTCTTGTAAATAATGAGACGATACTGTGTAGTCTGCTCTATTGCAGTATATGCAAGCTGTAATGAAGAGTAATATTTTACATTAGATTATTCATAGACAATTTGCGATCTGTGTCACTATCTTATAAAGCTCTCCTTTTATCTGGAGACGGTTATACTGTGATATTCCTGTGTTGCCATTAATATTGAGTGTAAACTTAGCCCTATGTATGAATAAACCTCAAATACGGACCCAAACGGATAACCATGTACTCAACTCTCAAGTTCACGGATTCTTTGGGAAAACTATTTGTGTCTTGGAAATATGGCAAGTGCTGCTTGCAAAGGCTGGTTGTAGAGCGTCTCAACTTTTGATATAATGCATGATTCGCTAACCATTATAGCATTATCATCAGTCTTAGAAAATGCAAATAATAGTTATATTTTATTGGTTTTATTCAATGATTTTAATTATTCATTTCAATTTCAACGTGTTCTGAATTTTTGGATTTAGTAACTGTGTTGCATTTTAGTGAAATCATTTAAAGACAATTTATAATAATTGTGATGTATCAAGACTATTGGCACATCACCATAATATTATGATCTAAATTTGGTTAACCCCTGAAATTCATTTGGATTACTCGATATTCTTTGCAATATAACTTTAAGGACTATTTAGGATTGCATTAACCATACAGTAGGTTGCTATTAGTTGTTCACTTTCTTTTTATGAAATAAATTATATATCGAATTGTAAAATTTTATTAGCTGTCATTACTTTTCGTTACCTAATTTAACTCCATTGAATTGAATTGTATCAGACTAAATACAGATGACCTTAATCGAGCATTGAGTGTACTAACTGGTATCATTAGTGTTGGTTTTGTTCTTCTGTCGAATTTAAAGAATCATCACATTGGTATTTGTGAACGCGTGAAGGGCAGTTCAGGTTGATATGTGCCATGGAAGTTCTGTGGCATCAAAACACGAAATCTCACTGGGATTGCTAGATTAATAGAGGACTTACTGCTTTTCCAAGATTTAGGCTACTCGACCTTCCATAGTCCCTCTGTAATTCGCCTCACCATATAATATAATACTCCAGTACGGGTGAGATTGCGCCATGTAGAACGATCCTGTGCTAGATCAATATTAAATTGTTTCAAGGATGAATTGATGGTATCTTTGAAACGTTTCTCCTCTAACCTCTTTCGGGTCACACCCTTTTACTTTCAGATCGCTGTAGAAGATAGTTCATGGTAGTCGCTCGTTTGACATTATGGTGACGAACCCCTACTTGTAATGTCAATATCTGTGACATTGTCTTGCGATCTTATCTTCATCCGTTTCTATAGACAGCCCGTGTAACAGTGGCTCACCTTCTGGGCATGGCGTCGTAGTGAGTTCAGATTTCAAACGTCTACATCGGCGTTGCCATCGTTGTGGCATCAAAGACCTTTGACTTGGTTTGACAACTGTTGATTCAGCCCTCACACAGTTTCCAAAAGATCACATCTAGAATTCGTGCATCTGTTTCGACATCTGTTTCGACATAGAAATGTACTGCACGTGATATTGCATTGCCGAGGTAGCGGAATGTGTTCACTGCCTGGAAGATTCAGCTATTCACAAATCATGAAGCATTCATGGTACAGGATAGTGCATCAGGTCACTTTGATCCTGACTGAAAGACCGCAATTGCCTCAAGCTGACACGTAAAAATGGAAACGGTCCATATTCCTTTCCACGTCAGATTCGGATTTTTCATTCAAGAACAAGATGAGATTATGCACAGCCACATCCTGGAACTTTGTCTTTTCCCACAGCCTCCTCAGATTGAACATCATGCTATCAGCGTAATATATGATATCAATCCTCGTGTCTCAATCACAAGTAATTTATAAACTCGGCAGAGTACACAATACTGCAGCTGAGGTAAACACATTGTCTTCATTGTCTCCACCGGTGACTGTGGATAGTTCAAGTGATTCGTCGTTGTCTACCACGACAGAGAGCTTGCTATCATCGAGGTGACAAACCATTGCCATGAATTTAGCTGGGAACCAACAGTTTGTCATGATCATCTAGAGGGGATATCTAACTTCTTACAATGATAAAGATCTGTGTTATGTCGACTGATGTCGCATACAAGTTTTGTTCTCGGCATTTCTCTTGGTTTTATCGAGCTGCAAACACCATATGTGTAATTTATGGTCCTTTTAGTAATCACAAGGTCCCTCTGACAATAGTCCTTGCTGGCAGAATTTCTAATAGGATTTTGCCTCCAATCGAGAGCCTAGAGATCTCTAAGCTGTCACATGATGTCCTGGAAAATAGGTAATTGAGACCAAATCGATTGAAAATTTACATTCAGTTTCTGTGCAATGTGCGATCCTCCGGCTTTGTAGACGTCTGCCAGCATAGCATTTGCCACGTCTGTGTTGCCATGAAACAGCACATCAGTTGAATTCTCAATATCAGTCACCATTGAATGTTCAGCAAGAGATACGTTCATTCCTTCTTGAGAAAGTCAATAAATTACCTCCACATTAATAGATTATTGAGACTGTAGCAAAAATGTTTTGCCACCTTTGTGGCATCTTGGCTCTGCAATGCAATTCATAGTAGCGCCACTATTGGATGTGTTCTAGATATACACATATGCTAATTTGCCTCTCGCCCATCTCCACATACCTTAAAAGTATCTGATGGGAGAAGGGAGATACTGTCATGATTAGCGCACCTACACTCCCTTTGCCCAGATCTGCTTGAATGTGTTTAAGGAAGAGACATCTACCTTCAATTTCTGCCACACATCGTTTGAACTAGTTCAAACAACACTCGCACTGGAACAAAGGTCAGTCCATATTTTTTGTCTCAACCGCCCTACTCCTGGTAGATAAAACAAGCTGACTGAATCTCTCTTTTTTGGAGCAGTTTCCGAATAGCTTGTAGTACAGAAATTCGATAGGTGGCAACCTATTTATTCTTGGAGATTTTAACTTTCACTATGACTGTCCTAGAAACATATACACGTCAAAACTCCTAGATTCCATCCATGTTTTCAACCTTAAACAGTCAGTTAACCAACCCACTCATAAACATGGTCACATTTTAGACTAATTTCTTCACAGACCTGATGATACTATTCTGCAATACACTCTTGTATTCCACGAACTTGCATCAGATAGCCTCTGAATTACATGTATATGCCATCTTGACGTATCAGGCCCCAACCATCCACCATTGTTTGCTACTAAGAGAAACCTCTTTATGATAAATAGAACCAAATTAATGCATGCCATCCAAGAAAACCTAAGAACTTACATCCTACAGCAAAACAACTCAATAACTGCCTGCGTTCATTGCTTGAACATCATGCCGCAACCATCAACTGCAGAGTATCAATAACAAAGTGTTATCCATGGTATAGCAGTGTTAGGTACCAGCTTCGCACATCATCGAAAAGCAGAGAGGCTTTGGCTTTCCGCCAAACTAATTATTCATAAACAAATCTATGAAGCCGCTAAGAAAAACATCACAAACATTGTCCATTTAGCAACATTATCCCACTACAGTACTAAGATCACGGAGAGTTCCAGTTAAAAATAGCTATTCGACATAACTAACAAACTTATGTCAAGGAACAAATGTACACAACTTCCAACTAACTTCTCTCTAGTAGACCTTCCAGACCTATTTGCAAATTTCTTCTGTGACAACGTACAAACCATCAGAGATTCGCTTGACAACACAATTTTAATTGACTCGTCACCATACAGTTATGATACAGAATTTCAGCGACAACCATTTGGAGCATTTAAACCTGTCTGCATGGATTTAGTAAGACAATCGTGATGAAGTGTGCACCAAAGTCGCGTGAACTTGATCCAATTCCAGCATCACTGCTGCTTGAGTGCATAGACCCAATATTGCTTTCACTAACTGATGTTATTAATGACTCTTTCATCCATGAAATTCCCATCATTTTTCAAAACTGCCATCGTAAAGCCGCTGCTGAAGAAACCAACACTTGACCATAACGATTTGAGAACTAATCTCTCATTCGTATAAAACATCTTAGAAAAAGCTGTTCTAACCCAATTTATATCTCATTTTAATTCTAACAGTATTTTTAGCAATATACAGTCTGCATATCGCCCTTGCCACAGTACAGAAATAACTCAAATGAAAATATTTAATGACATTCCAGTCCAGTTGATACATTTTGGTGTTCCACAGCGGTGTATTATTGGACCTGTTCTCTTCATTATATACACTCTGCCGCTCTCAGGTATCATATATCATCACATTGTCTCACCAACTGTACGCTGATGACACCCAAATATACAAGTCTAACCACCCAACTGAAGTTGATGCTACAATCCAAAGAAAAATAAATTACCTAGGGAAATAAAGTCAGTTTCCATACAACTTAAACACAATGTTTTACAATGAAAATGTAAATCTAAACAAACTGTAAGAGATTTTTAAACAACTTCCAAATATAAACCTGTAGTAGAAACTGAAGCTAAAGAAGTACTAACGGCCTGACGTTAAAGTAGTAAGAAGAACGATATTAATACTAAGAACCAACATATAAAAGCAGCCGGTAATTCGATGCAACTGAAGCTGACCACACTGATGGGGAAAGAAAGTAAAATACGCGTGACGAACTAAATCAAACATTTTTGAGGACTAGTGTTTAAGCCCAATTCGCCATGTGTTTTCATCTGCAGTCTCATAAATTTGTAATTATAAGCATGTTCATTATCAGTTAAATACACAATTTATGTCGCTTAAGATCTCGATGATTGCCATTTTAAATAATGAGAGGAAGAACAGTCGATTTGTTCAAATCTATTAATGTAGACGTACAATGCGCATGAAACGATTGATACAGTATTTTGGGTTTATACTGTCTCCACGTAACAGAGAATATTAATAGTATGTTAACAAATTAATGTGAAAAGCGGAATAATACAATTAAATCATACACTTACTTTCCGAGGAGTCTTATTTATTGCATCTAGAGATCTGACCTCGGAACTATTTTCTGTAAAACCTTGAAAACATATTGATCAATGTCAATATAGAATATCAATGCTCAAAATCAACCTATTATTCTAATAAACATCAACGTTAAATTCACTGTCTTGTGCCATATAAACAGTGAGCACGCGTTTAACGCACTGATGTTATGTAGTGTTGTTTTCGATATTAATGTGGGTCTTGCTATGTACCCTAGCTCATCTTACCGAACAAATACCACAAAATTTCCCTTGTGTCGTATTTTTCATTCCGCCCAAGGTACAAATATTTCTTTTTGTACTTGATCATCAAATGTAAATATCTTTTCCCTCTTTCTGGTGAATGCGCCTGGTCTCTTACTATATGATTATAGCGTTTATGGTATAACGGTACCAATTGCGCAAGTCCATGTGGGTGGAGCGTAAGGTGTAGGGTCCATACCAATCAGAAATAAATAACAACACAAGCTATGATTGGTGGATTATGTAAGAGTTGTACTTTCTGTTAGGTTTAAAAAATAGTTTAGCCTCTTGGCAACATGTGAATTAATGTTAATTCCTATACAGATCATATTTTGTATTTTTTATGATTTTTTTAAAATGTCATAGACATGACTGAAAATAGGTATGTTGTGACTAGATAACTCATACCCCTGTCTAGTTCCAGCAGAGTTATCTCTCTTAAATGCAATGGTACCGTGATACCTAAAAGATAATACCAGCTTCACAGTGTATCCATAGTAACGAGTATACATAACCCCCACTTCTATACTGTCATAGTGTCATTTGGTTAAACAATGGATATTGAGATGTTTTGTTCTAATATTGACAGACTTTTACATAGAAAATGTAGAAAAAAACACACATTAGCTTTGGAATGGGGCTTTTGTAACTATATCTATTGCATATATAGACTGATGGCTTTGTGACTGTTTAGTCAGCTCCAATATTAGCATACAGGCAAAAAAAAAGGTTATGTAAAGTTAATATAGTTAATTTTAGCCAAAGTATTGACTATTTTATGCGCAAAAGATGAAAAATCATGGACAAAAAACAACTCTCTTCTAAAGCATGTTATAGACCAGGATAGAGGACACTACTGGTCCTCTTGTAGATAGTTCACTTGTACCATAAAGAATATTCTGGTATGAGTATTTTAGGTAATTTATTAAAGATATGGTATTCCTTCCTATTTTGATTTGAATAGTCCTGCTCTAAATGTCTTTTTTTTTGTAAACTTTTGTGCCGTGAAAAATGAGCATGCGATTCCTTAGTTAGATAATCATTCTTGAGGTCTCTACTACATATAGAAACCTGGATTTTAGGTTCTCACTTTATCAGTAATGCATTTTTGGATAATTTAATTGCATTGAAGTTAATACATGTGTCCTTGAACTCATCTATATATATATAACATGGATAATATCTTGGAGGAAATAAAAAGGCCACACCTTATGTATATCATTAAGTTATCTCCCTTACACCAGACCTAAAATTTCAATAGATAAAAACCCACAATTTAAATTAATGTGTAAGAAAATCAATAGAAGATTTGTGAAGAATCATATTAGCCCTTGGTCTTGATGCAAATTGAACTAGAAGTACTTTAATAATTTTTCCCAGTAAAGTTTAAAAGTTTGAAAACTGATCCAACATGCTTTGTTTGGTTTAGGTATTTTTTCTGTCTAACAGAAGCCCATTATTGTTAATTTCTTATTTAGAAGAAATATAACTTATATGCATCTATATTATCTACATTATTCACCCTTTTATATTAGCTAGGAATGAACACCATGTCACCTGATAGTTGGTGTCTGTAAGGGATGTTATAGCACAGGTGCCTTTTTTATTGTCCCTGTACCTATGGTCCACTGCCTCCAAATATTGTCCAAGGTAACATCATCAAGCTCTCGCTTCTCATTTTTATCATTGCTGCTTGTGTATCCTTTAATTCCAGTATCATTAGCTACATCTCCCATTTAGATACACACTTTTCTCCTGTTTTTAAATCCATTGGACTCTCTATACTCATTGTTAAACTGCAGCCTTTTTCTGTATATTAGTCCACATTTTCAACCCCAAATCCATGATAACCACTTAGAAAAGCTGTTATCTACTTTATTTGGTGTCAGATTGGCTTATTGCATCAATTGTATGCACTACAGAAAGGAGGGAAGCTTTCTATTTGTATGACAAAGAGGCTGGGTAGCTTGACCTTTGTGTGAGGACTAGAGGTTAGTGACCTCTTGCATATGCAGACAGTGTAAAGTGTTCAAACCTAATACTTTATAATTAGATTGGGCCATGTCCACCTGTCCTTGTTGTTACTTTCTGTGTTAATGAAACAATTATATGTCCTTTATTTTAGATCAAAATGTCTCTTTAAGAGTAGAACTGGTACATGCTAACTAGTGTGTTGACCTTTGACCTTACTATTAAACAATATGACATAATGTGATTTATCGCATATCACCAAAGTGAAGTTTGATAAGTGCTAATATGAATAAAACACAACTCATAGTTAAAAGAATTCATTTTATTTCAAAACATGAGTTTGATTGTGAAGCAAAGGTATGCAAACAAGAGTTCCAACAGCTCAATAACATTTCTATACACAATCATATAGAACATAGCTTAGTACTTCATAAAATTGTTTTTGACAAGCGAGACTAAGTACATTTGTTAGTTATATAGTCCTGAGCTATTTCACAGATTATTGGAAAAATCAAGGTTTGCTATAGGTATAACGGTACCAATTGCGCAAGTCCATGTGGGTGGAGCGTAATGTGTAGGGTCCATACAAATCAGAAATAAATAACAACACAAGCTATGATTGGTGGATTATGTAAGAATTGTACTTTCTGTTAGGCTTAAAAAATAGTTTAGCCTCTTGGCAACGTATGAATTTATTTTAATTCCTATACAGATCATATTTTGTATTTTTTATGATTTTTTGAAAATGTCATAGACATGACTGAAAATAGGTATGTTGTGACTAGATAACTCATACCCCTGTCTAGTTCCAGCAGAGTTATCTCTCTTAAATGCAATGGAGTACCTGGTTTTGCATCATCAAATTGACAATCTAGCATTGTTCTCTATAACAGTGTGTGAGATGCATGCTAAATTAGGATAGAAAATATATTTATCTCTCCAAATATTAGCATTGAGGTCTATGGAAAAACAATTGGTACCGTGATACCTTATGGCTTATGAGGATCAGTTACGTGCCGTCGTATGCTAAGCGAACTTTGTTGGATTTTCTCATAACACAAGGTGAAGTTCGAGCCATCAATGAGTGAATAAACCCTATTCATTACATCCTCGTCAAGGGCATGAATATGCTTGACAAACATAGAAACGTCTGAATGTAATTGTAAGGCTTCATGCTCTAGATAGTATGCATTCATTTGCCTCTTGTATGTCTTATATCTTTTACCTATTACCAATGCGTCTATAAACTTCTTCGATACATTTATATTTTCCTCCGAAGTGATAAAATTGCATTTCGTATAAGAAATGCAAAGCATCAAAGTTTGATAAACGCACAACCAAGCTGATCAATAGTAAGATTGTATTATATTTTGCCCGAATCCTTACCAATCGGTGTTTACCTTTTATCAAATAGAATACTCAACAGCGGCTGTTTATCTCGCAATGGCATAGATAGTACAAACTCATACTGTATATTATCGCTATGAGTTCGTCTAAATTTTATTAACACACAAATACCTATTCAATAAGGAAGTAGTCAAGCTTTCATTGCATGGTTCGATACTTAACAAAATGTTCAAATACGTTAAGGAGAAGATTGTATTATACCTGTCCTGGATCAATGCCGGCTGGGTCTTAATTTAAAATATAACAGTATTGAAAAACGTTATATGGCTCTTGCTGGTTGGAGAAAGAACCTGTCTAATTTATGTAGCATGTTGCTGTAAACAGATAATGATGCCAACAGAAATCAAGGAGAAAAAGGTTACAAGCATGACTGGTAGGCTTGTCATCGTGGAACTGATCATTTCGGTCAGCCTGTCATTGGTACTGATTGTAATCTGCCACTTCTGGATAAATGGAAAAAAAAATCCGAGACAGAGTCAGATTCGAGAAAGCAATACGGTATTCCATGTCGAAATCTTTCACTGAATGTGGATGAAGACACTGAAAACTTTCGCATTCTGTCTTTTCAGCAAGGAGAGGATAAACTATGCTGTGCTAGCCAGGACATGATTCCAAAATGTGTTGAATTGGTAAGATATGCCAATTACTTAAATGAAACTAAAGCAATATAACTGACATTATAGCATATCCACATCGTTTATATGCAATTATTCATTTTTGGTTTTGCATTCTGCAAACACTACATACCTTATATGGCAACGATCTATCCTAGCTCTTATCCATTTTGTATTCATTACAGGTCTCTTTCTTATTGAATCCAAGGTTATAAAATTAAATATTCGTTGCATATAAATACAATGCTAAAAGTGATATCTAAATCCGGTGTTTGATTTATAGCGAACTGCATATGCAGCGATTTTCACATAACTGTTCGTTTATATATATGAATAAGGGTGTGGTTTCTTAGAAATATATATGAATAAGGGTGTGGTTTCTTAGAAAATACCCACAGAAAAAAAGCTGCATATGCAGCGATTTTCACATAACTGTTCGTTTATATATATGAATAAGGGTGTGGTTTCTTAGAAAATACCCACAGAAAAAAAGTTATTGTACTTCGCAATTTTATTATATATTTCAGATTGTTGAAAGGTTTAGAAGAACTCGGATTTCGTCAGGTACACATACTTTTTACTCAACTATTTTAAAGGCACTACAACATTGTGATCATTGGTGCAGGGTGTTTTCATGTTTATTACTCTTATGCATATCGTCAGTATTAGGGACGACAGCAAGAAAAGTCATTATCATATTTATATTCCAGTAAGCAAATTTTCTGTTTGAAATCTATTACATAGCTTGCATCCAATATAAGCTTTTATGCAATTGTTAATTGCATGCACTGTAGCTGTAATATAAGTATTACCACTTTTGTACAGGTAACTTACATAGATCAAGCGTAGGTTTTCCTAATCAGTGTTATGCTATTGTATCGGACACCTCGAACAATTTCTTTGTTGTGTCGATATTACACTTTGCAAACTGAAATGAAGCCCGTTTGCAATTCTTTCGGGAACTAAAGAACCTCAAAAGAAAAGATAATCATTAAATATTTAACTTGATCCAAAAGTGATCTAGTATGTTTGAAGATAGTGACAATTACAAAAAAGAAAGATATTTAATATTCTTCAAAATGATTTAAAGCTAGGATCAGAGTGACGGAAAGAAAACCTGAAATACAAAAGGTTATATGATTCTTCTAAAAAAGATTTAACATTACTGAAAAATAATAATTGTTTGATAAACGTTAAGCAACTATGCATTACTGTGACGATGGTCTTATACTATGTAACACAAATGGCGAAAACATGAAGATACGTAAATTATAACAATTAGATTTAATTATCCAAGTTATAAAATGAAAAGTCTAAAAGTCGCTAGTTTTCCAAATAGATTCCAATTGTCATTAATGTGCTTACACACCATAGCCATGAAAACGTGCTTACGTTTGTTGTGTGTCACAAGGATATCATCTATACTGAATTTGAATAAATATGAATTCACAATGATCAAAACATAGTGTTAATCCAATCAAAGAGCCCATTTTAATTCAAATGAATGATTTAAATAAGTAATTCCAATCATATTATAAAAACATAATGAAATGATTAATATTAAGATAAAATATTTAAGTATATGATATTCAGACATGTATATATAAACCTAAGACACAATATCGAGACCAGAATATATGCCATTTTGCTATCAAATTCATAAATAAATTGGTTTCCAAAACCTTCTACTTAAGGTTAGGTTTTTGAACATAAACCCAAAGAAACCAACTGTTTATAACTTTCTAACAAGACAAAATGCAGATAGCATAAAACATCATCCTCAAATTCTTATGGACACATGTGGGACTAAGAAAGTAAATTAAAACTACATGGCAATATCTATCTATCTATCTATCTATCTATCTATCTATCTATCTATCTATCTATCTATCTATCTATCTATCTCTCTCTCTCTCTCTCTCTCTCTCTCTATCTATCTATCTATCTATTTACAAGCACATATATAAAAGTACACACACACACACACACACACACACACACACACACACACACACACACACACACACACACACACACACACATATATATATATATATATATATATATATATATATATATATATATATATATATATATATATATATATATATATATATATATATATATATATATGTGTGTGTGTGTACGCTGTACCAATGATATACCACGAGCTAGATGAGTTTCAAAGACAGGAAACGAGGTTTTCTCCCTAAATTTTAATGAAAAATGTATACAACGAGTGGCATATCATTGATACAGTGTACATATTAACATTTATTTTATTTTTATCGCATAAAATAATACACATCTTTACACTCTAAATGGAGTTACGATATGCTCCTGGCAACTGTGTATTGACCGAGTGAATGAACTCCTCATTCATGTGAGCGTGTTCGCTACAAAATGTAGTTCTGCGATTTTCCATCCTGTTTACAAGCACATATATAAAAGACAATTGTATTGGACAAAATTGCAGAAATAGAAAGCAGTCTGATAAAGAATAACAGCAAAAAGGCATTCCAAATTGTGAAAGACATCACCAGACAGAAGCAAGCAAGAGTCAGTACCTTTCAAGACGAAAATGGAAAATGCTTCACAGAAGCAGGTGGCATTGCAGAAAGATGGACTGAGTATTGTTAAAAAAATACAATCATCCGTTTACAGGAGACCAAGAGGTGATTGCAGTTCCAAACTCCACAAATAATGATGCTTTCCCCATTCTCATAGAAGAGGTAGAGTCAGCAATTAGAGCACTGACGAATGTGAAGGCAGATGTAGTAGACAACATCCCAGCTGAACTTATCAGAAATGGTGGGGAATCAGTGATAGAGCTACTAACAAAAATCTGCAACAAGCCATAGCAGATAGGCGAATGCCATACGAGTGGACCCAGTCACTAATTAAAACACTCTCCATAAAAGGCAATCTCTAGCTTTATAACATTTACTGTCAGTTTGATCAGTCAAGCTAGTAAGGTCATCTTGACAACATCACAGAATGGACCAGGAAAAGTAGACACTTGCACATGATCTAGACAACTAGAAGGAACTGATCTGAAAAGCACAATGCCTCAACGACCACACTAGGTCAAGAGACTGATGATGATGATGATGATGATGATGATGATGACGAAGAGGACGATGATGGTGACGACAACCACGACGATGATGATTATGATTATGATGATGATGATGAGAAAAATTGATAATTTGATTCTTGTCTTTCTCAGTGTTATTTTTTGGATGGGTTGACTAACATTAGCATCATTCATAGGTACAAAAACACCGTCATGTGACACAAGCAAAAATCCCCAACGCTCGTAGTTTCATGGCTTCTTGCCCATTTCTAGTTACGGTAATCCAGAGAGAGAGAGAGAGAGAGAGAGAGAGAGAGAGAGAGAGAGAGAGAGAGAGAGAGAGAGAGAGAGAGAGAGAGAGAGAGAGAGAGATTGGAGGGGGCAATCTATTTGACACTATCATCTTTAATAATTAATAATCTATATTAGAACTATATAATAGGTTTCAGAAACAACAGCAAAGGATTCAAGCACAATACAGTATACACATTTAACGTATAGGGCTAGTGTTAGTGGCGATT
Source organism: Unio pictorum (assembly GCA_030141615.1). Taxonomy (NCBI): domain Eukaryota; kingdom Metazoa; phylum Mollusca; class Bivalvia; order Unionida; family Unionidae; genus Unio; species Unio pictorum. The sequence goes on from JARLTB010000046.1 coordinate 5,564,952, forward strand.
GCAGCTATGTAGTATGAACACTGCAGATAGATACCAAGGAATACGTAAACATACCATTACCACGAACCAGATTGATGTAGATTACTTGGTACAAGTTCAAGTTTAATGTTTTTGCCCTGCGCATTATGTTTTTCTCTCTCACACTAGATGTGTGCCTTTTTATCACTTGCGCACAAGAGGGGAATGGAAAAAAGAAAGGATTTCTATGAAATTGTGTACCATTTTACTATCATTTAGAAACCAGATACTATTAATACTGTATCATTAGTGTTATATGACATTTATGATTAATGAATGAGGAGAAATATATAGGTCTGCGATTAAAATAATGTTTATATATTCGTATTATTGCGCCATGGCGGAATACAATTTTTTATACTAATATAATTGGTTTATCAGTTTGCTTTATACCAACAATTTATATGCCATGTTATTTTTAATGTATGTGATATATACCTATTTCACATTTGCAGGTTTGTTATCCGAGGTTCGTCAATCCTGTGCAGTTCTTGACCATCAGACTGTAGCACAAGGTTCTGCTAAGGTTGTCGGGTTTCATGACTCAGTCCTAGGTACTTGACGGATAATTTAAGTCACATTAAGTATTATCATCCTACTGATATATCTACATTCTATCATGTGTCATCGTGCAATATCGACTGTGCATAATATATCGCTGTCGCACTTTTAACAATATCATAATATTGATGTACACACATCAACACACGTCATTACCGGAAGATATCCAGTATGCATTATTTTTGCAACGTGCAATATGAAAATAAAATCGTCCTTTTCTGCCTCCATTTTCGTGTCGTGTCTTAGAGCAACATTGAACGAAGACGACAAAATGTTTCAGGTAAGACTTTTATATATATATATATATATATATATATATATATATATATATATATATATATATATATATATATATATATATATATATTGTTTACTGCTGAATGTTTCTATGAGATTTCAAAGATAATAGTAATTGAGACGTATTTGTGGAGATTTACGGTTGTTATTTACTTAGGCATGTACATAGTAGGTTTTCAGTTACAGGTACATGTCAAGATAATGTAATCGATTTATCTTGATGTATTTATTTAAACATGGACTACTTCCTTGATAAGTTGATTGCCGTGCCAGTAGAGACTGTAAGTTATCTTAATATGTAATATAAACGGAAAACATGGAGACAAGTAAGTGAAATATGAAGTAAAATTATAAAGACTGTGTAAACCAAACATCCATAACCACTTTCCAAACAGTACAATTTGTTGCCAAATAACAATTTATTTAAAATAAAACGAAAGAATTATGAATTAATAATTGTCTGAAATGCTTTTTCTCACTTATTTCCATATTTGATTGAGAAACACTTGATATACAATATGTTAGATCAAGCGAATATAGAGATCAAACTATACCAGAAATGAAAGATTGAAACAATGTGACAATATTTACACATATAAAAGTATGTACTCGTCGCTTCTAGGTATGTAAAATAGAACTTTCCTACAAGACAAAGTCCCACAAATTTTAACACGACTTATGTAATTACACATCAATGAAATATAATGCAAAGTTGAACTATGCAAAAAACATTCGAGATACCTTTCCTCTGAGGGGCCCCGGTTGGCCCAGCGCTGCTCAGTGGTATTTGGCCTTTACCTCACTGCTACCTTACCTTGGTCCACATGGGTTAGAGTCTCCGACTCGGCCAAAGTGTTTATTTGAAACGCTTGCCAGTAGCTTGGTTGTGTGAAACGTTTGATCAAGGGTGTTCTAGGTTCTTCTTTGACCAGTTATACTGGCAATCATATGCTTTCTGGTGTGCTGAAACATGGCAAAAATCTTGTTTACATCGCAAGCTTCCGTTTAGTTTGAAACGTCAAAATGTCGACAATCTTAGGGTCACCATTGAAACTGCCACATTAGAAATGATCAATCATTGAATGAAATTACTTGGCTTTGCATACTTTTTATGTCAATACGCTCTATTTTTAAATCGCTACGGAGTACAAAAATGATAGGGTGTGCGAAGAAAATAGCAGTGAAATGTTGTTATCCATCATATATATATATATATATATATATATATATATATATATATACATTTAGTCACGAGCAGCACAAACAATGACAGCTATGTCAAAGCTAAAACCGTCTGGAGAGACAAGAATATATGTCTGAAAACTAAAATCAGACTATTGAGAGCTTTAGTCATCTCAGTCATTTGGTATTCATGTAAGGCCTGGGTCCTAGCAGAATTAAAACGAAGAATCCAGGCACTTATAATGAGATGATACAGTATCATCCTTTGCATCTCTTACATGGACTACATCATAATGAAGAAGTGCGTAACACCACCATACATAAAGCAGGTCATTATAAAGCATTGGTATGGCCATGTCACTAGAGCCAACATTCAACCCACAACAGTACTGCAGGGCAGCGTCCAGGGTGGCAGAAGGAGTAGACAGTGAACAAAGTGGACTGACAACATGACAGAATGGACCAGGAAAAAATTTTGTGGAGACACAGGCAATGGCACATGATCGACACAAGTAGAGGAAACTGGTCATATGTTCATCAGGGCAGTGCCTCAATGGCCACACTAGGTCAAGAGACTGATGATTGATGATAATTATGATGTACGCTGTATCAATGATATCCACGAGATGTTTAAATGTTTCATTAAAAGCAAACGAGCGGGTTTAACTGTTTGGACATTTTTATATTTAATAATTAATAATCGATAGGCCTAGATTAACTGACTATCGCAACAAAGTATCATTGATATTATGAACACTGTATACAGATTCCAAGTACAGCATCGTTGCGACGAACCAGACTACAGTACGTTACTTGGCATATGTTGTTCTAATATTCATGTCCAGCTCATTTTCTTTTCTCTCTCACTCCAGATGTATGCTTATTTTGTCCTTTACGCACGAAAGAGGAATGAAAAGAAATAATTCCGATGAAATTGTACATCATTCTAATATCATTTAAAACTCTAGGGACTGCTGATACTTTTTAACGTTATTTTCATGTGACATGTGTGATTAATAAATGAACAGACATTCATCATCGATATATAGGTCTGTGGTTTAAAGACTGTTTACATATTCGTATTATTTCACTAACGGCGGATCACAATTTGATATACCAATACTATTTGTGTTTCAAAATGCTTTATAACAACGTTTTAAATGCCAAGTTTTTTTCATGTCAGGTATATTCAACAAAGGACTTTAAAATAAATTTAATTGTAACACGATATTTTAAAATAGATGTAAATTGCATGCAATATTAATATTACGGTCACACAATGCATCAAACATAGAAAATTGAATTCAATCGTATCGACATCGTAAGCCAATTCAATTTCTTAATTAAGGGTATGACGAGTATACGTAATATTTGGCATCGAATATGGTATAAAAGTGAATATAAATCGATCAAATGTTTTTTCAGTGTCTCATTCTTTTGAAACAGTTTGTACTCACACTGCAGTCCATAGTACGTGTTCACATTGCCAATGTAACATAACTGTTCCTTTAATACAATAAGTTGAAAGGTAATTAAATGCTTTTAAAATGATATCGAAGATCGCAATTTTTCTATGTGATATTTATGCACAAACGGGTTGACAATGTTTGACCCTGAGCCTCACCCGAAACATATTTGAGATCTCCTTTCATTTTTCAGTACCCAAATTTGATTTTTAAGGCAAATTTATATATGAAGCTGACTTTGTACTCGGTAACTATTATTGCACAGAGCCGATGGACATCCTATTTGGACAAATGGCCAATGGCTCGAGAAGAATCGGCCGTCTCTCACTCCGTTTCAAGAATGTGTGCAAGAAGGACAGGAAGGCATGCGACATTTCACCTGATGGCTGAGAAGTGCTGGCCGAGGACCGAGTCACTTGGATACTGTCGGTAAACAAGAGCATATCACTCGCTGATGCGAGGAGAGGCCAATTGGCGGCAGAGAAACGTAAGAGAAAGACGACAGCGGCAGAAACCATAGTAATTCAGTCTTCCTAGTATGCACCAACTGAAAGAGGGATTGTCAATCGCGTATAGGCCTGCACAGCAGCAGCAGACGATGCCTACACCCCAGAGTATGCAACGCCTCAAATGCACTATTCGCATGGTCTATCGAGGCTGAGTCGCCAAGGATGACTATGGAGTTTAAGGGGAAAGGTCTAGTCCTGTATCAAATAATAGACGTTTGTAACGGCGACATCTGACAATTATTATCCACAAACAACAAGTACACACACACACACACACACACACATATGTATTTACGTATGTATGTATGTATGTATGTATGTATGTATGTATGTATGTATGTATGTATGTATGTATGTATGTATGTATGTATGTATGTATGTATGTATGTATGTATGCATGCATGTATGATTGCGAGAGATTTTGCTTCACTGAAAAGGTTCATGCTTATACATATATGATGTGTATTTTCATTCGGGATATATTTTAAAATTACGACTATGTCACCATTTTAACAATTTAGAATTACATATGAGTTACTTTTTTATATTCATCGCAAACTTAAACTTGAACTGGAGTCATGCATATTGTGTTGTCTTTATCCTTCAATCAGATCTGAAAACAAGAACCCAATTCTTATAACATTGTAGTAAAGTACTGCCAAATTCTAGAATTCATATTTCTGAAAAATCGGTCCAGTAAAGTTAGACTAAGCTGAAACGTATATATGACTTTCATGAGCAAGAATTCCCTCACTCATTTGATGTAAAACATTTTCCTCTATGAAAGTTTGTTTTCCAGGTTATTTTTAAATGTGTCATCTATGCCATCTACAATTCCAAGTTATTAGTTTTTATCATTTTGATGATATATTTGCGACCATTGTTTGTGTTTTATATGCTTGCTTGACAACAATATTTATTTGCTTCTGAAATGTACAATATGAATCGGTATGTTATGTGCCTCTGTAGCTGGCTTCTGTAACGTGTTGAATTGTTATGGTTATGATTAACTCTCCTCTTACTTGAACATATTCTATTACTTGTTTCTTCTCTTCCTTTTTATGTGTTCGCACTAGCTATTGATGTTCGTGAAGAAAGCATTTGTTCTTTCGGGAATGCAGTATCGATGCATTACTTACTTTTCTTCCTCCCATGATACCTTCAATACAGATCATATTGGAATATTGGAATATGCACAGAGGCAATGCATTTCAAGATAAATTTAGTTTAGGAAAATAGAAGACGGTATGCAAATATCAATAACCTTGATGTAAATCAGGAGCATATATCTAAAACAAGGTTCATACAAATAATACAAAACTGGAAAACTGATCCAGGAATTTAATAACCAAAAACATAGATACCATTTTGGAAGTCAGCTTAGATTTACAACTTAATGTAAGATAAATTGCAGCTTATCATGATTACTGCGGACTAGGTCCAAGGAGTTATACTTCAAACATGACAAACTGTCCGTATTGACCATTTAGCTCTTCGTAAGCAAAATGCTTAGTGAAGACAGGATATGATGTCGTCGCCACACTAACACATTATATTAACGTCAATATGCTTGTTCAGGAAAATAGTAAACTTGCTCAGTGAAGGATTATATATATATATATATATATATATATATATATATATATATATATATATATATATATATATATGATGCTATTAAATACATGTATGAAAGTTCGAATAAATTTAGTAGTAATTATTCGAAAGTCAAATCTTTAATATGAATGAAAATTACCTCATTTTTAACTTTACCTTTATTCTTCTTAGTTAATACCAGATTATTTTCAGTAAGATCGTAGTTTTTATTGCCAATCCTTCTTTCCAATCCAGACTTATATATAACCTATATTATATTCACACATTTATATACTATCTTCTTTGATTCAAACTAAACAGAAACACGGTCGTTATTGGGGCCCTATCCGCTCCCCCCCCCCCCGTGTTGTGGCTTGAATTATGTTGGTTACTATGAGAAGGAGGACGGGGTGTTTTCGGGCAAGTTTAAATTCAAATTTATTCCACCTGTTGCATTAAAGCGCAAAAGCCAGTAGTAACTGATTATAGGCCGTGATCAGTACACAAATATTCATTTGGGTTGTGCGAATTAGGTGGACTAGCTAAAGCAAAGTCATTTATGTTATCAGCCGCAATCAATATTAAGATGATCAGAAAGAATCAAGGACTTTAAAAAGAGTAAAATCAATTTTGACGACGAATTAAAGAAGTAGGTGAACGGGTACTTTGTCCATGCCCATGGTTATGATAGGTTGAGGTACATTAAGGCTAGCGCAACATTGTTGAAACAAATAGCATAAATCCCTTGGTTTTGTGACCTTATTGAATTGATGTGTTCAGAGACAGACGGCATACTAGACGGCACCCACTATCCGATTATCTTCTTCCGTGTAAAATTTTGTACGTTTCTAACGTTCTCATATTTAATTTATTGTCATTTACAGAATTTAATCTTTACTTGCTTCTTCAAACTAATGGGTTAAAATGATAAACTCTTTCCGAAGGTTGTAGCTTAAAGTTTGAAATATTTACATTTTTGTCAATTTCAAGTTCGTATTTTTTAATATTGTTTAACGTTTACGACAATGACACCTCTCGAGCGTATTGTTTAATTAATAGTAACTCAAATTTAACTCCTACTTTTGTTGTTTATCTCGTGCATTTAGGAGTAATAAATCCGGAGTATTACTGTTCTCGTTGTTTAAATTCAGTGTTTCCAACTTCATGTCCTGCAATAACACCAATTTCTTATTAGTATTCATCACATCTGAGAATCATCGACATCATTCCAGAATATGTTTATTTCTTTTGAGCATCGATCATTTCATTTCCAGCATTATATCTCGTAGTTAATGAATACAACCTACGGATGATTTAAGATTGCGAAAAACAAATGCAATATGTTAAAATTAACTAGGATTCAAAGCATTGTGCTGTATTAAATAGTATATTAAATACTTATATTACTTTACCTGTAAAATTATATAACAAATCAAACAGCATCTAGTCTTGGAATGTTCTATCTCCTGTTAGATTCTACCGGTCATACCCTACTCGTATATGTAATACGGTTATAGCACTCATGCACCTTAGTCAAGATTCGGGTAAACTCATTTAATTGTCAACAATCATGTTACGGATACTGTGACGTTTTTATAATCCTTACATTTTCAGAATAATTTTTAAAATGACTCTTTCAGTGAGGAAAGAGCAAATTAAAACAACATTATTGTTGCCAATGTGTTTGTAAGTATCCATCGCTGCTTTGTCCAACAATAATATGGCGGCAGCCGGGCACAGTGATGTTATGTTCTATCTTGAGCAAAAATGTTGAATTTTGATACATGAGTCGACTGTGATGGTGGGGGACTGGGGATCAGTCAAGATATCGGCAAATATCTTGTTTTCAAGGCCAAACGTTTTCCGGTACACATTCTTAAACATTTATGAAACTGCATCTTCAAAAATACAGAATATGACGAATATCAGTTGGGTATTTTTCAGCGCTGAACATATCTTTTGCCTATCCCTTTTCAGGCTATAGTGCTGCTAACAGCTATGTGAAAATCTTGTATTGGGATACAGATTCCAGTCTATCTTTCATCGGAAGTGACGTTAAATACCGCAACGGATCTCTCATCATTGGCCATCCCGCTTTCTACAATGTGTACAGCCAGGTTACGTTCAACCAAAGCCTCGATAAAGATGACGAAGATGAATTCAAAACTCTTGTACATATGATTTACAAACACACAGATAATACAGATCACAAATACGACTTGAAATTACTTGAAAGCTCTAAATCTCTTTGCAAGCCTAAGACCAGATATTGTACCGGTTCATCATATATTAGTTCTGTATTTTTCTTCAGAAAAAATGACGAAATTACAGTCAGGGTAAACAATCTGAAACGTGTTCTTGCTTCACCCTTGGGTAACTTCTTCGGCATTTTCCCAGTGTCTTAAATTTATAATTACATACGAGCATAAGGAATGAAGAATTAAACTTACGTTTCCAACATTCTTTTCGAAATTATGTTCGCGCAAGTTTCTTCGAACGATTGAATTAAATAATATATTTCCAAGAATTAAATATATTTATTTATATTCGAAAGTGCACCAAATTGACAAAAGTAAAAATCCGTGCCCATGTGATATATATTTTCAATATTCAATATCAAAAGCATTATCAAATGTGTGCCAGATTTAGACATGTTACCCCACCAACTTAATTATTTATGTGAGAAACAACTCTGGACATCCTTGTGTCAAAGTACCAGTATGTACATAATTAATATATTAATACAGTTTTTCAACACGTTTTTACATCTAGTATATAGTCGTAGAACCTTCTGGCTATTTTCTATGCAAAACATTAAAATCAGTTTACAAATCCTAGTAGAATTTATTATATAATGTTTGAAGCATACATCGCATTGTAATGGCATACATAGGTAATATATGTAATAAATCAAATATGGTGAGATAATCTGTACATAATGTTATATATCTCTCAGCTGTAGACCTAACTTCCTACCTACATGTATGTATGTATGTATGTATGTATGTATGTATGTATGTATGTATGTATGTATGTATGTATGTATGTATGTATGTATGTATGTATGTATGTATGTATGTATGTATGTATGTATGTATGTATGCATGCATGCATGCATGCATGCATGCATGCATGCATGCATGCATGCATGCATGCATGCATGCATGCATGCATGCATGCATGCATGTATGTATGTATGTATGTATGTATGTATGTATGTATGTATGTATGTATTTTGTAGGTGTAATGCTTTCTTTCAGCACACGATTTGCAATACATTGCGGCCAGTATTAATGGTGGAGGAAGAACCCGTGGAATCCTTCCGATAAGAACAGGGACCCACTAGAAACTACTGGCAAGCTTTCTCACATACCCACATTGGCTGAATCTGAGACTCTAACCCACGCAGACAGGTGAGATGACAGTGATTTGTAACGGAGAGCTCTTTATACCTCTCGGCCATTCGTTGCTCCATGTCTGTCTGTCTCTATGTATGTATGTATGTATGTATGTATGTATGTATGTATGTATGTATGTATGTATGTATGTATGTATGTATGTATGTATGTATGTATGCATGGATGGATGGATATATGTATACATGTATGTATGTTTGTCTGTATGTAAGTATGTATGTATGTATGTATGTATGTATGTATGTATGTATGTATGTATGTATGTATGTATGTATGTATGTATGTATGTATGTATGTATGTATGTAGGTAGGTAGGTAGGTAGGTAAGTAGGTAGGTGGGTGGGTGGGTAGGTAGGTTAGTAGGAAGGTAGGTAGTTAGGTAGTTAGGTAGATATATATGTAAGTAGGTTGGTAGGTATCTAGGTAGGTTTGTATGCTTGCATCTCCATATATGTGTGTTTGAATTTGAAAATCTACGTATGTAGACACAGATTATCTAAAACAGGTAATGATTTAATACTGAATTTATGAAACGAGTCGAAGGCTCACACTGACTTGAAAAGCTGTACATTATATTACAAGTTTCAGAAATTTAACTTTAAATCATAACACATTTGTGATTATTTTTATCACTTTGTTTCTATTTCAGTAGAAAATATTTAGACACAAAGAAAAACGAATAATGTTCATTCTGACAGACGATGTATCTTTCATTTGTTGTGCGTAAAAATTATCTCAAATAATCTTGAAATAGTAAAAGTAGATTATACATTCTTTCTATCTCTAAAATTAAGGAATAAGCATCCGCCCAAATAAACAGAACATTTTACAAATGACAAAACCATTTTTTAACATAAAATATCCAATCCGTGTGATGTAAGATTGTTACTGCACGGTGCCTGTATTAACCTTGGGATGGCACATCAAAACGAAACATTACATCGTTGCGATATTTTGTGAAAAGAAGATTATTCGGTGAAGAGATCACATTATTAGTAACACAAAAATGTGACTTGATGTTTGCAGTATTTGATTTTGAACATCAGACTGTACATAAGACGTAAGCAAATCTCTTCTTGAGTCATAATTGCATCCCATATTTACCACGTAAATACGCTGGGGTTGGATAAAGTTCTGTCAGTTTGGGAGACCAGTGTATGTCTACATTCATCTGTGCATAAAGGTGAGTTTATTTACATCTGTTAGTTTACATTTAATACAAGCTTGTATATAGTTTGGATTCCATAATACATATATTCCGTCTCCCCAAACGCTATTAACTGCGAAATACCAGTAATTTTATTTGCTGTTATTGTTCTTGTCGTGGGCAGTTTTAAGAAATTTGTTTCATTTTAGAATTTGTGATAGATGACATAACAAACCCATGTTGGCTTACATTGGCCATATTGCAAAAGGGTAGACTAGTTTTACTCAATTCGCTTTCGAGAGTCGATTCGAACAATGGCGGCCAAAAATGTCTTTTAAAATACTATAGTTTACATTATGTTAATAAAATACAATTGTTTTAAGATTTATTTTGGGGGTTTTGCCTTCTCTATTCCAGTATTTTAAAAATATTATTTTTTTGTATCTTTACTTTTAATTCTTTGTTAGTTGTATATTTACTATGCACTGTTTATGTTTTAGTTGTTAAATATATTTGTTAAAACATTTTTGCTATCGATAATGCTATATTGTATGTTGATCTAAACTTGTACAAAAAAAGGACAATTTTTTATAAACAATTTATTTTTCTCTGAGTGAGAATCATTATCGTGAGCTGTACATTTTTCATATTATTTGACTCAAGTGTTTATTCTCTAGAGATACAAAGTGCTCAACGAAAAAAACATTCTAGGTAATGGAGACTTGAACTTATAAAGAAATTTCAACTAAGGAATTAATTTACGGACTGAATTATTGTGATGCAACAAAAACCCGGTTGGCGCATTGATATTATTCTGGCCATGACAAGCACATCAATACCTAAGTGTTGAATTTAATTATCATTTCGACTAAAGTTTATTCAGAACTTTAATTACTAGCACTTGTACATATACTTATAGAATTGTTTTGGTTTTAATTTGCAATACTGTAAGTTATATTTTATATTTTTACTTTGTCTTTTATGGAAATAAAGTATTTGCTAAATGATAATAATTTTCTTGCTTCTCATTCGTTTTTTATTACTTTTTTACAGCATATAATCGTAATATTTTATTCAGGAGCATTTTATATTACTGGAAAATAAATTATTCTTTGATTTTTAAGTAAATTGTTGGTGTCTCTTTCTTCAATTAGATTTTACGAACTAGAGTCCTAACAATTTACCGTTGGAATGTACCATTTATAACTTTGAATGACTTTTTTCCTAAAAAAGACATTTTGTGAATAGTTAGTTATAAGCGCACATTCAATTTCTACCACTGGAAATGCGTGTTTCATGTGTTTTACAAGTTAGTAATTGTGCTGCAAATGTTTAGTACAATTTCAACATACAGAAGAAACATTATTCAGAAGAAAAAATCTTAATGACCATCACTTATTGTTCATTAAAAGAGAAAAAAAAATCACACGCCAACTTGTGTATAAAGAATGATATGTTATTCTGATACATCTCGGATCTTCGCTATGGCAATTTAAACTCTTTTAAAGAAAACATCGGGTAATATTGGAGTAGATAAAGCAGAATCTATACCTGCACTACAGCTAATACATTTAGTGAAGAAAGGGGACCACAGGAGTAAGTAAGGGTAGTAATATGGGACGATCTAGGCCCAATGGGAAATCCAGTCAAAAAGGGCTTGGGACCTTCTAGGCCCAAAAGTCGTGGGACCTTCTAGACCCAAGGGAAATTGAACATGGGAATATTATTTGGGACCTTCTAGACCCAAGGGAAATTGAACATGGGAATATTATTTGGGACCTTCTAGACCCAAGGGAAATTGAACATGGTGGGTCTGTATAGCGACAAGGGAAATTGAACATGAGAAATATTATTTGTATTTGTATATGGGTCTGTCTAGCGACAAGGGGAAAATAGAGGCAAAGAAAGCTAATATCTTTTCGAGGCATATGAGTGGCCCTGAAAAGGACCGTTATGTGTAATGTTAACCGTATCTTGTTAACACAGAGGACATCTCACAGATCTTCTTCTCTTCCTTAAACTTCTCCTCAGTGTTGGGCCATAGAGGAGAACTCTCTTTAAACAACCTTGCCTCTCCACATATATCCTTCTCTTCCAAAACGCTGTATCAGTGATATGAGTATTAGTCCATGATGATCTGACATACATGGGTAAGTCAGTACGAAATAGCATGGTAGAAACAAATGTAGAAGATTCTACGTTGGTCCACATCTTGTGATGAGAAACAGGTGAAGCGAATACCGTGAACTGCGGTTATTTATAGAGGAAGAGCGGATCACCAATACAAACGTGAATTACAAAAGTCAGTCACAGTCATCCACTCGGAAGAGAGTAGTCTGTGACGTCACCTTCCCTATATAAAGGTACTAGCGTCTGTGCGCAGTCAATCAATGCGACAGAGTTGTCAATGATGTCGGACACTAAGAAGACGATGAATTGGGGTAATCCAGTAGTAGAGACAGCAAGTAATAGGACAGCAGTGACTAATCTACATCCAGAAGAAGTTGATTTTACCTGGGATATTGTGGATTTTCTAACATCACAAGAATTTATTCCAGAACCTACGTTACCTTCTGCTTCTTCTTATGTACATGTCAATGATTTTAAGCAGAGACAAAAAGTTGAATTAGAGCGATGTTTACAACAACAGAAAGTAGAAGAGCAAGCTTTTCTTATTCAACAGCGGGAAGAAGAAGAAGCAAGAAGGAAACACCAGGAAGAAACAGTAGCAGCAACAGAGAAGAAAGAAGACCAAGGACAGAAAGAGAATAGTGAAAATCAAACGGTCACGACGGTACTTTTAGATATTTTATCAGAGTTAAGGAGTCTGAAACAAATGGATCAGACTTCTTTATCACGACCGAAGAGAAAAAGACCTTCTCGAGCTAAACAACCCAATCTAACTGTGACTACGTCTGCCATGCGACCGTTAGTGATTTCTAACAAATCATTGACAGGAACCACCAGTCCCGAAGTAGGCCTTGGCCGTGGAAAAAGGCTTAAGACAGCTAAGGATGGTTACGTCCCGTTTCTGAGTTTGTTTTGTTTTAAACAAACAAAACACCAACAGCCCTTTTCAGGGCCACTCAAATTATTTCGAAAAGAAATACTATTTCAATAGCCTAATTGAATGAAAACTCAAAAGTCCTTTTTTATTAAACCCATGATGTACGTGTGAGTGAATGAATATGTGAGTGTAGGTTCTTATTCTATAAAATCAAAACCAAGAGACACTTACGTTTTTACTCTCTGGTGTATTCTGGTACAAAAGATACAATCCAATATCACAACATAACATAACACAATACCACTTTAAAAAGTTCATTGGTTTCTTCTGTTCATTCTTTCTGTTTCTTTAATTTCTTTACTGTCACATGTTTTTCTTTTTCTTCTTCACTTTCGTTTAGTCTTCTTTTCTTGTCTTTGTGAACGTGTCGAGTTCTTCCTTGGGGAAGGGTACCTCTTCCTCCTCCTCCTGTTCAGAATTCCTTTCCCCCCCCTCCTTCTGCTCCTGTTGTTTCTTAAGGCAGTTTGGAGACCAATGTCCTTTCTCTTTATAATGATAACAGGTATCTTGAACTTTGTCTCTATTGGTACCTTTTTTGTTTTTTTTTCACGATCTAGACATTCTGTAGCCCAATGTCCTTTCTTCTTACAGATATAGCAAGTATCTTGACTTTTATCTCGAAAGGAGGGAGAGTATTCCGTAGGCTTGTCTGAAGAAAACTTTCGTATGACACCACGTAAAGCTCTGATGAGAAGTTCAACTTGTGTAGGTTCTTCCATCGTTCTGGTCAATGTGAGAATAAAATGAATATTGAAAGTTTAGACACTGACCCTTTATATATGCACGGATCGGACATGACTATATAGAGTTATGGTCTTTAAAATGTAGTCATTTGACTTTTTGCAGAAAAGATGAAAAGACCGCATCATGTTGTGGAAAAAGGAGAAGACAGTAAAAGACAGAAACGTAATGTATCGCCTAGCACAGTAGCTGAAGTCTTGGCTTAAATTCATGCCAGTGATTTTGAAGATGACATGAGTGAGCCCGAATCCACACCCAGACAATCGACGTCCAAGCTAAGTTCACCACCCTTAGTAAACCCTGAAAATTACTATCACATTCGAGAGACGGAAAAGCGTTCCTCTCGAAAATTTAGAACAACGGCTTACACGTATGCAGTAAAGTTTATAGATTTCAAGTCCAATGTACCTTTGGAGAATACAGAAGGGTTCATTACCGAGGTGTGGGATTCTGTGTAAACTGCACTGAAACAGCAATGTTAAGCCAAGGAAGACAATCGCTTGAGACTTTCTATTCATCATGATAATTTGAAGTCTCCCGTTTGGATCTAGTTTAGTAGCCCATCACAATTCACACCTTCCAAAGTCATTGACAAAATGCAACATGTGCAACAATCCAACGAAATGTTTCACATCACCGATGGAAAAACCAAACTGGTCATGACCCACGTGTCTCTTCCTCAGGGGACCGGACAACGCAAAAAGGTGTTATTGGTGGACAGCCTTCGCAACACCAAACTAAGCCTCGTCCGAATTAACAATCATGAAGACCAGATGTGTTTAGCCCGTACTGTTGTCGTGGGACGAATGTATGCCAACAAGAACGACACGATATAATGGAAAAGGTTAATCCACTTGAAACTAACAAGACCTGTTTGGATAAAGAAACGGTTATCCTAGTAAAATTGAAATCCATGGTTAATATTCTGCTTGTACCGTTACTAGAACCATGTCAAAGAGATATGAAGCAAGAAGTATTGATAATCATAATCCTCGTTTTGCTACTCAGTCTCCTAGATCTAGAGAGAGTGGTAAAATGTAATCTTTAATTGTCTTACAGGGACAAGATCTAGATAACTCTTCTTTGTTTCAGAGACAAATAACTTGTAAATACTTAAGTGTCAGGTTCATCCTTCAGCTAAGAAATTTGCCGATTAATTTTCACAGTTTGTATAACTTTTCGTAAGATTTGGAATATGAAATAACTGGACTTAACATCATGGTAAATTTCGATGATTTTTACTAATACATTGCCTTTTCTTAAGCTAAACATTTCTCTATATTAAACGAAACAAATTCTCCAGTTCTCTAACTATCCATATACCCAATGAACCATCTACGCAGCAATCCACACATTAAGTTAATTCCTCATCAAGGCCATGTCAGTAGCAAATCACGTACTCAAATCAAAGTAAGCTTTAACGTGTCTCCTCCTGAGCTGATTGCCTATAGAAGATAATTGCATTGCGCATGCTTTAGAACCATATTTAAGATACAGGTACGTTCAATTGAGCATTAAAAGTACGTACAAGGACATGTACAATGAAACTGAAAAAAGGAAAGGATTAAATTAGAAGCAAAAGAACTTATCTAACTGCTTTTTATAAATAATAAAGACCTTGGTATGTTTGATTAAGGAACGTCTGAATGACACCTGCTATAATAAGATTATGAATATAGATTTAACGACTCCTGATATTGACAGTACCTTGCAAGGACCAATGTATAATATCGTCGCATGAATATTTATCATCAAACAAACATATGGTACAAGGCCATTTACAATGCAGTTGAAAAGAACTAATGACTTATATCATAAATTAAATAACTTACCAAACTGCTTTTTGTATATAATAAAGACCTTGGTAAGTTTGATTATGACAAGACGGAATGACACTTGCTATAATTAGATTATAAAAATATATTTGAGACTCATAACATTGGTAAAAAAACAAGAAAATTAGTCTATAATGCCTCAACAAAATATGTGCAGTTCAACGCTTGTATAATCCATCATGTGTTTATATTTAACGATTTCAGATTCAAAACATCGGTACACGTGTTTGTGCACTTGCATTAGTTAAGTTTATAAACAATTGTACTTTAAAGTGGAAGGAAAAGCACACTGCAGATGTTTGGATGAAATATTCTTTTAGTGTTTTTTTTTCATGTATCTTATTATTTATTGCAATAAATTGTTTCATTTTCATCAGTATGAATTTGGAAAGATCTCTTGTAAATAATGAGACGATACTGTGTAGTCTGCTCTATTGCAGTATATGCAAGCTGTAATGAAGAGTAATATTTTACATTAGATTATTCATAGACAATTTGCGATCTGTGTCACTATCTTATAAAGCTCTCCTTTTATCTGGAGACGGTTATACTGTGATATACATGTGTTGCCATTAATATTGAGTGTAAACTTAGCCCTATGTATGAATAAACCTCAAATACGGACCCAAACGGATAACCATGTACTCAACTCTCAAGTTCACGGATTCTTTGGGAAAACTATTTGTGTCTTGGAAATATGGCAAGTGCTGCTTGCAAAGGCTGGTTGTAGAGCGTCTCAACTTTTGATATAATGCATGATTCGCTAACAATTAGTTACTTATAGCATTATCATCAGTCTTAGAAAATGCAAATAATAGTTATATTTTATTGGTTTTATTCAATGATTTTAATTATTCATTTCAATTTCAACGTGTTCTGAATTTTTGGATTTAGTAACTGTGTTGCATTTTAGTGAAATCATTTAAAGACAATTTATAATAATTGTGATGTATCAAGACTATTGGCACATCACCATAATATTATGATCTAAATTTGGTTTACCCCTGGAATTCATTTGGATTACTCGATATTCTTTGCAATATAACTTTAAGGACTATTTAGGATTGCATTAACCATACAGTAGGTTGCTATTAGTTGTTCACTTTCTTTTTATGAAATAAATTATATATCGAATTGTAAAATTTTATTAGCTGTCATTACTTTTCGTTACCTAATTTAACTCCATTGAATTGAATTGTATCAGACTAAATACAGATGACCTTAATCGTGCATTGAGTGTACTAACTGGTATCATTAGTGTTGGTTTTGTTCTTCTGTCGAATTTAAAGAATCATCACATTGGTATTTGTGAACGCGTGAAGGGCAGTTCAGGTTGATATGTGCCATGGAAGTTCTGTGGCATCAAAACACGAAATCTCACTGGGATTGCTAGATTAATAGAGGACTTACTGCTTTTCCAAGATTTAGGCTACTCGACCTTCCATAGTCCCTCTGTAATTCGCCTCACCATATAATATAATACTCCAGTACGGGTGAGATTGCGCCATGTAGAACGATCCTGTGCTAGATCAATATTAAATTGTTTCAAGGATGAATTGATGGTATCTTTGAAACGTTTCTCCTCTAACCTCTTTCGGGTCACACCCTTTTACTTTCAGATCGCTGTAGAAGATAGTTCATGGTAGTCGCTCGTTTGACATTATGGTGACGAACCCCTACTTGTAATGTCAGTATCTGTGACATTGTCTTGCGATCTTATCTTCATCCGTTTCTACAGACAGCCCGTGTAACAGTGGCTCACCTTCTGGGCATGGCGTCGTAGTGAGTTCAGATTTCAAACGTCTACATCGGCGTTGCCATCGTTGTGGCATCAAAGACCTTTGACTTGGTTTGACAACTGTTGATTCTGCGCTCACACAGTTTCCAAAAGATCACATCTAGAACTCGTGCATCTGTTTCGACATCTGTTTCGACATAGAAATGTACTTCACGTGATATTGCATTGCGGAGGTAGCGGAATGTATTCACTGCCTGGAAGATTCAGCTATTCACAAATCATGAAGCATTCATGGTACAGGATAGTGCATCAGGTCACTTTGATCCTGACTGAAAGACCGCAATTGCCTCAAGCTGACACGTAAAAAGGGAAACGGTCCATATTCCTTTCCACGTCAGATTCGGATTTTTCATTCAAGAACAAGATGAGATTATGCACAGCCACATCCTGGAACTTTGTCTTTTCCCACAGCCTCCTCAGATTGAACATCATGCTATCAGCGTAATATATGATGTCAATCCTCGTGTCTCAAGCACAAGTAATTTATAAACTCGGCAGAGTACACAATACTGCAGCTGAGGTAAACTCATTGTCTTCATTGTCTCCAAGGGTGACTGTGGATAGTTCAAGTGATTCGTCGTTGTCTACCACGACAGAGAGCTTGCTATCATCGAGGTGACAAACCATTGCCATGAATTTAGCTGGGAACCAACAGTTTGTCATGATCATCTAGAGGGGATATCTAACTTCTTACAATGATAAAGATCTGTGTTATGTCGACTGATGTCGCATACAAGTTTTGTTCTCGGCATTTCTCTTGGTTTTATCGAGCTGCAAACACCATATGTGTAATTTATGGTCCTTTTAGTAATCACAAGGACCCTCTGACAATAGTCCTTGCTGGCTATGAAGGGAATGAGAATTCGGCAGAATTTCAAATAGGATTTTGCCTCCTATCGAGAGCCAAGAGATCTCTAAGCTGTCACATGATGTCCTGGAAAATAGGTAATTAAGACCAAATCGATTGAAAATTTACATTCAGTTTCTGTGCAATGTGCGATCCTCCGGCTTTGTAGACGTCTGCCAGCATAGCAGTTGCCACGTCTGTGTTGCCATGAAACAGCACATCAGTTGAATTCTCAATATCAGTCACCATTGAATGTTCAGCAAGAGATACGTTCATTCCTTCTTGAGAAAGTCAATAAATTACCTCCACACTAATAGATTATTGAGACTTTAGCAAAAATGTTTTGCCACCTTTGTGGCATCTTGGCTCTGCAATGCAATTCATAGTAGCGCCACTATTGGATGTGTTCTATATATCCACATATGCTAATTTGCCTCTCGCCCATCTCCACATACCTTAAAAGTATCTGATGGGAGAAGGGAGATACTGTCATGATTTGCGCACCTACACTCCCTTTGCCCAGATCTGCCTGAATGTGTTTAAGGAAGAGACATCTACCTTCAATTTCTGCCATACATCGTTTGAACTAGTTCAAACAACACTCACACTGGAACAAAGGTCAGTCCATATTTTTTGTCTCAACCGCCCTACTCCTAGTAGATAAAACAAGCTGACTGAATCTCTCTTTTTTGGAGAAGTTTCCGAATAGCTTGTAGTACAGAAATTCGATAGGTGGCAACCTATTTATTCTTGGAGATTTTAACTTTCACTATGACTGTCCTAGAAACATATACACGTCAAAACTCCTAGATTCTATCCATGTTTTCAACCTTAAACAGTCAGTTAACCAACCCACTCATAAACATGATCACATTGTAGACTATTCTGCAATACACCCTTGTATTCCACGAACTTGCATCAGATCGCCTCTGAATTACATGTATATGCCATCTTGACGTATCAGGCCCCAACCCTCCACCATTGTTTGCTACTAAGAGAAACCTCTTTATGATAAATAGAACCAAATTAATGCATGCCATCCAAGAAAACCTAAGAACTTACATCCTACAGCAGAACAACTCAATAACTGCCTGCGTTCATTGCTTGAACGTCTTGCCGCAACCATCAACTGCAGAGTATCAATAACAAAGTGTTATCCATGGTATAGCAGTGTTAGGTACCAGCTTCGCAGATCTTCGAAAAGCAGAGAGGCTTTGGCTTTCCACCAAACTAATTATTCATAAACAAATCTATGAAGCCGCTAAGAAAAACATCACAAACATTGTCCATTTAGCAACATTATCCCACTACAGTACTAAGATCACGGAGAGTTCCAGTTAAAAATAGCTATTCGACATATCGACATAACTAACAAACTTATGTCAAGGAACAAATGTACACAACTTCCAACTAACTTCTCTCCAGTAGACCTTCCAGACCTATTTGCAAATTTCTTCTGTGACAACGTACAAACCATCAGAGATTCGCTTGACAACACAATTTTAATTGACGTGTCACCATACAGTTATGATACAGAATTTCAGCGACAACCATTAGGAGCATTTAAACCTGTCTGCATGGATTTAGTAAGACAATCGTGATGAAGTGTGCACCAAAGTCGCGTGAACTTGATCCAATTCCAGCATCACTGCTGCTTGAGTGCATAGACCCAATATTGCTTTCACTAACTGATGTTATTAATGACTCTTTCATCCATGAAATTCCCATCATTTTTCAAAACTGCCATCGTAAAGCCGCTGCTGAAGAAACCAACACTTGACCATAACGATTTGAGAACTAATCTCTCATTCGTATAAAACATCTTAGAAAAAGCTGTTCTAACCCAATTTATATCTCATTTTAATTCTAACAGTCTTTTTAGCAATATACAGTCTGCATATTGCCCTTGCCACAGTACAGAAATAACTCAAATGAAAGTATTTAATGACATTCCAGTCCAGTTGATACATTTTGGTGCTCCACAGCGGTGTATTATTGGACCTGTTCTGTTCATTATATACACTCTGCCGCTCTCAGGTATCATATATCATCACATTGTCTCACCAACTGTACGCTGATGACACCCAAATATACAAGTCTAACCACCCAACTGAAGTTGATGCTACAATCCAAAGAAAAATAAATTACCTAGGGAAATAAAGTCAGTTTCCATACAACTTAAACACAATGTTTTACAATGAAAATGTAAATCTAAACAAACTGTAAGAGATTTTTTAAACAACTTCCAAATATAAACCTGTAGTAGAAACTGAAGCTAAAGAAGTACTAACGGCCTGACGTTAAAGTAGTAAGAAGAACGATATTAATACTAAGAACCAACATATAAAAGCAGCCGGTAATTCGATGCAACTGAAGCTGACCACACTGATGGGGAAAGAAAGTAAAATACGCGTGACGAACTAAATCAAACATTTTTGAGGACTAGTGTTTAAGCTCAATTCGCCATGTGTTTTCATCTGCAGTCTCATAAATTTGTAATTATAAGCATGTTCATTATCAGTTAAATACACAATTTATGTCGCTTAAGATCTCGATGATTGCCATTTTAAATAATGAGAGGAAGAACAGTCGATTTGTTCAAATCTAATAATGCTGACGTACGATGCGCATGAAACGACTGATACAGTATTTTGGGTTTATACTGTCTCCACGTAACAGAGAATATTAGATAGTATTTAAACAAATTAATGTGAAAAGCGGAATAATACAATTAAATCATACACTTACTTTCCGAGGAGTCTTATTTATTGCATCTAGAGATCTGACCTCGGAACTATTTTCTGTAAAACCTTGAAAACATATTGATCAATGTCAATATAGAATATCAATGCTCAAAATCAACCTATTATTCTAATAAACATCAACGTTAAATTCACTGTCTTGTGCCATATAAACAGTGAGCACGCGTTTAACGCACTGATGTTATGTAGTGTTGTTTTCGATATTAATGTGGGTCTTGCTATGTACCCTAGCTCATCTTACCGAACAAATACCACAAAATTTCCCTTGTGTCGTATTTTTCATTCCGCCCAAGGTACAAATATTTCTTTTTGTACTTGATCATCAAATGTAAATATCTTTTCCCTCTCTCTGGTGAATGCGCCTGGTCTCTTACTATATGATCATAGCGTTTATGGTATAACGGTACCAATTGCGCAAGTCCATGTGGGTGGAGCGTAAGGTGTAGGGTCCATACCAATCAGAAATAAATAACAACACAAGCTATGGTTGGTGGATTATGTAAGAGTTGTACTTTCTGTTAGGTTTAAAAAATAGTTTAGCCTCTTGGCAACATGTGAATTAATGTTAATTCCTATACAGATCATATTTTGTATTTTTTATGATTTTTTTAAAATGTCATAGACATGACTGAAAATAGGTATATTGTGACTAGATAACTCAAACCCCTGTCTAGTTCCAGCAGAGTTATCTCTCTTAAATGCAATGGAGTACCTGGTTTTGTCAACATCAAATTGACAATCTAACATTGTTCTCTATAACAGTGTGTGAGATGCATGCTAAATTAGGATAGAAAATATATTTATCTCTCCAAATATTAGCATTGAGGTCTATGGAAAAACAATTGGTACCGTGATACCTAAAAGATAATACCAGCTTCACAGTGTATCCATAGTAACGAGTATACATAACCACCACTTCTATACTGTCATAGTGTCATTTGGTTAAACAATGGATATTGAGATGTTTTGTTCTAATATTGACAGACTTTTACATAGAAAATGTAGAAAATAACACACATTAGCTTTGGAATGGGGCTTTTGTAACTATATCTATAGCATATATAGACTGATGGCTTTGTGACTGTGTAGTCAGCTCCAATATTAGCATACAGGCAAAAAAAAAGGTTATGTAAAGTTAATATAGTTAATTTTAGCCAAAGTATTGACTATTTTATGCGCAAAAGATGAAAAATCATGGATAAAAAACAACTCTCTTATTCTTCTAAAGCATGTTATAGACCAGGATAGAGGACACTACTGGTCCTCTTGTAGATAGTTCACTTGTACCATAAAGAATATTCTGGTATGAGTATTTTAGGTAATTTATTAAAGATATGGTATTCCTTCCTATTTTGATTTGAATAGTCCTGCTCTAAATGTCTTTTTTTTGTTGTAAACTTTTTGTGCCGTGAAAAATGAGCATGCGATTCCTTAGTTAGATAATCATTCTTGAGGTCTCTACTACATATAGAAACCTGGATTTTAGGTTCTCACTTTATCAGTAATGCATTTTTGGATAATTTAATTGCATTGAAGTTAATACATGTGTCCTTGAACTCATCTATATATATAACATGGATAATATCTTGGAGGAAATAAAAAGACCACACCTTAAGTATATCATTAAGTTATCTCCCTTACACCAGACCTAAAATTTCAATAGATAAAAACCCACAATTTAAGTTAATGTGTAAGAAAATCAATAGAAGATTTGTGAAGAATCATATTAGCCCTTGGTCTTGATGCAAATTGAACTAGAAGTACTTTAATAATTTTTCCCAGTAAAGTTTAAAAGTTTGAAAACTGATCCAACATGCTTTGTTTGGTTTAGGTAATTTTTCTGTCTAACAGAAGCCCATTATTGTTAATTTCTTATTTAGAAGAAATATAACTTATATGCATCTATATTATCTACATTATTCACCCTTTTATATTAGCTAGGAATGAACACCATGTCACCTGATAGTTGGTGTCTGTAAGGGATGTTATAGCACAGGTGCCTTTTTTATTGTCCCTGTACCTATGGTCCACTGCCTCCAAATATTGTCCAAGGTAACATCATCAAGCTCTCGCTTCTCATTTTTATCATTGCTGCTTGTGTCTCCTTTAATTCCAGTATCATTAGCTACATCTCCCATTTAGATACACACTTTTCTCCTGTTTTTAAATCCATTGGACTCTCTATACTCATTGTTAAACTGCAGCCTTTTTCTGTATATTAGTCCACATTTTCAACCCCAAATCCATGATAACCACTTAGAAAAGCTGTTATCTACTTTATTTGGTGTCTGATTGGCTTATTGCATCAATTGTATGCACTACAGAGAGGAGGGAAGCTTTCTATTTGTATGACAAAGAGGCTGGGTAGCTTAATCTTTGTGTGAGGACTAGAGGTTAGTGACCTCTTGCATATGCAGACAGTGTAAAGTGTTCAAACCTAATACTTTATAATTAGATTGGGCCATGTCCACCTGTCCTTGTTGTTACTTTCTGTGTTAATGAAACAATTATAAGTCCTTTATTTTAGATCAAAATGTCTCTTTAAGAGTAGAACTGGTACATGCTAACTAGTGTGTTGACCTTTGACCTTACTATTAAACAATATGACATAATGTGATTTATATCATATCACCAAAGTGAAGTTTGATAAGTGCTAATATGAATAAAACACAACTCTTAGTTAAAAGAATTCATTTTATTTCAAAACATGACTTTGGTTGTGAAGCAAAGGTAAGCAAACAAGAGTTCCAACAGCTCAATAACATTTCTATACACAATCATATAGAACATAGCTTAGTACTTCATAAAATTGTTTTTGACAAGCGAGACTAAGTACATTTGTTAGTTATATAGTCCTGAGCTATTTCACAGATTATTGGAAAAATCAAGGTTTGCTATAGGTATAACGGTACCAATTGCGCAAGTCCATGTGGGTGGAGCGTAAGGTGTAGGGTCCATACCAGTCAGAAATAAATAACAACACAAGCTATGATTGGTGGATTATGTAAGAATTGTACTTTCTGTTAGGCTTAAAAAATAGTTTAGCCTCTTGGCAACATGTGAATTTATGTTAATTCCTATACAGATCATATTTTGTATTTTTTATGATTTTTTTAAAATGTCATAGACATGACTGAAAATAGGTATGTTGTGACTAGATAACTCATACCCCTGTCTAGTTCCAGCAGAGTTATCTCTCTTAAATGCAATGGAGTACCTGGTTTTGTCATCATCAAATTGACAATCTAACATTGTTCTCTATAACAGTGTGTGAGATGCATGCTAAATTAGGATAGAAAATATATTTATCTCTCCAAATATTAGCATTGAGGTCTATGGAAAAACAATTGGTACCGTGATACCTTATGTCTTGAGAGGATCAGTTACGTGCCGTCGTATGCTAAGCGAACTTTGCTGGATTTTCTCATAACACAAGGTGAAGTTCGAGCCATCAATGAGTGAATAAACCCTATTCATTACATCCTCGTCAAGGGCATGAATATGCTTGACAAACATAGAAACGTCTGAATGTAATTGTAAGGCTTCATGCTCTAGATAGTATGCATTGATTTGCCTCTTGTATGTCTTATATCTTTTACCTATTACCAATGCGTCTATAAACTTCTTCGATACATTTATATTTTCCTCCGAAGTGATAAAATTGCATTTCGTTTAAGAAATGCAAAGCATCAAAGTTTGATAAACGCACAACCAAGCTGATCAATAGTAAGATTGTATTATATTTTGCCCGAATCCTTACCAATCGGTGTTTACCTTTTATCAAATAGAATACTCAACAGCGGCTGTTTATCTCACAATGGCATAGATAGTACGAACCCATATTGTATATTACCGCTATGAGTTCGTCTAAATGTTATTAACACACAAATACCTATTCAATAAGGAAGTAGTCAAACTTTCATTGCATGGTTCGATACTTAACAAAATGTTCAAATACGTTAAGGAGAAGATTGTATTATACCTGTCCTGGATCAATGCCGGCCGGGTCTTAATTTAAAATATAACAGTATTGAAAAACGTTATATGGCTCTTGCTGGTTGGAGAAAGAACCTGTCTAATTTATGTAGCATGTTGCTGTAAACAGATAATGATGCCAACAGAAATCAAGGAGAAAAAGGTTACAAGCATGACTGGTAGGCTTGTCATCGTGGAACTGATCATTTCGGTCAGCCTGTCAGGGGTACTGATTGTAATCTGCCACTTCTGGATAAATGGAGAAAAATCCGATACAGAGTCAGATTCGAGAAGGCAATACTGTATTCCATGTCAAAATATTTCACTGAGTGTGGATGAAGACACTGAAAACTTTCGCATTCTGTCTTTTCAGCAAGGAGAGGATATACGATGCTGTGCTAGCCAGGACATGATTCCGAAATGTGTTGAATTGGTAAGATATGCCAATTACTTAAATCAAACTAAAGCAATATAACTGACATTCTAGCATATCCACATCGTTTATATGCAATTAATCATTTTTGGTTTTGCATTCTGCAAACACTACATACCTTATATGGCAAAGATCTATCCTAGCTCTTATCTATTTTGTATTCATTACAGGTCTCTTTCTTTTTGAATCCAAGGTGATAAAATTAAATCTTCGTTGCATATAAATACCATGCTAAAAGAAATATCTAAATCCGGTGTTAGATTTTTAGAGAACTGCGTATGCAGCGAATTTCACATAACTGTTCGTTTATATATATGAACAAGGGTGTGGTTTCTTAGAAAATACCCACAAAAAAAACGTTATTGTATTTCGCAATTTTTTTTGTATATATTTCAGTATGTTGAAAGGCTTAGAAGAACTCGGATTTCTTCAGGTACACATAACTTTTACTCAACTATTTTAAAGCAGCTACAACAATGTTATCATCGGTGCAGGATATTTCATGTTTACTACTCTTAGACATAACATCATTATTAAGGACGAAAGTCATTATCATATTTACATTATGTATCAATCAATATAAAGTTAATAATAAAATAAAGTTCCATATGTGCCCGCTTATATATGACAATAGCTCGTTCAGTCAATGATCCGGTAAGCAAATTCTCTGTTTGAAATCTATTACATAGCTTGCTACCAATATAAGCTTTTATGCAATTGTTAATTACATGCACTGTAGCTGTAATATAAGTATTACTACTCTTGTACAAGTAACTTACAAATATCAAGCGTAGGTTGTCCTAATCAGTGTTATGCTAGATGTATTAATGTTTCAATAACAGGAAACGAGGCTTTATCCCTATCTTTCAATGAAAAATATATACAACGAGTGGCATATCATTGATACAGTGTACATATTAACATTTATTTTATTTATATCACATAAAAATACACATATTTACACTCTAAATGGAGTTACGATATGCTCCTGGCAACTGTGTATTGACCGAGTGAATGAACTCCTCATTCATGTGAGTGTGTTCGCTACAAAATGTAGTTCTGCGATTTTCCATTCTGGTAACAAGCACATATACAAAAGACAATTGGATTGGACAAAATTGCAGAAATAGAAAGCAGTCTGATAAAGAATAACAGCAAAAAGGCATTCCAAATTGTGAAAGACCTCACCAGACAGAATCCGCCAAGAGTTAGTACCATTCAAGACGAAAATGGAAAATGCCTCACAGAAGCAAGTGGCATTGCAGAATGATGGACTGAGTATTGTTAAAAAAATACAATCATCCATTTACAGGAGACCAAGAGGTGATTGAAGTTCCAAACTCCACAAATGATGATGCTTTCCCCATTCTCATAGAAGAGGTAGAGTCAGCAATTAGAGCACTGACGAATGTGAAGGCAGATGTAGTAGACAACATCCCAGCTGAACTTATCAAGAATGTTGGGGAATCAGTGATAGAGCTACTAATAAACATCTGCAACAAACTATAGCAGACAGGCGAATACCATACGAGTGGACCCAGTCACTGATTATAACACTTCCCATAATAGGCAATCTCTAGCTTTATAACAATTACTGAACTGTCAGTTTGATCAGTCATGCTAGTAAGGTCATCTTGACAACATCACAGAATGGACCAGGAAAAGGTTTGCGGAGACACTTGTGCATGATCTACACAACTAGAAGGAACTGATCAGAGAAGCACAATGCCTCAACGACCACACTAGGTCAAGAAACTAATGATGATGATGATGATGATGATGATGATGACGAAGACGACGACGATGATGATGATGAAAATTGATAATTTGATTCTTGTCTTTCTCAGTGTATTTTTTGGATGGCTTGACTAACAATCAGCATCATTCATAGGTTCAAAGACACCGTCATGTGACACAAGCAAAAATCCCCAACGCTCGTAGTTTCATGGCTTTGTGCCCATTTCTAGCTACGGAGAGAGAGAGAGAGAGAGAGAGAGAGAGAGAGAGAGAGAGAGAGAGAGAGAGAGAGAGAGAGAGAGAGAGAGAGGCAATTATTTTGACATTAGTATCTTTAATAATTAATAATCTATATTAGAACTATATAATAGGTTTCAGAAACAACAGCAAAGGATTCAAGCACAATACAGTATGTATACCTCGTAACATATACATTTAACGTATAGGGCTAGTGTTAGTGGCGATTGCAGCTATGTAGTATGAACACTGCAGATAGATACCAAGGAATACGTAAACATACCATTACCACCAACCAGATTGATGTAGATTACTTGGTACAAGTTCAAGTTTAATGTTTTTGCCCAGCGCATTATGTTTTTCTCTCTCACACTGGATGTGTGCTTTTTTATCACTTGCGCACAAGAGGAGAATGGAAAAAAGAAAGGATTTCTATGAAATTGTGTACCATTTTACTATCATTTAGAATCCAGATACTATTAATACTGTATCATTAGTGTTATATGACATTTATGATTAATGAATGAGGAGAAATATATAGGTCTGCGATTAAAATAATGTTTATATATTCGTATTATTGCGCCATGACGTAATACAATTTTATATATAATTGGTTTATCAATTTGCTTTATACCAACACTTTAGATGCCATGTTATTTTTAATGTATATGATATATACCTATTTCACATTTGCAGGTTTGTTATCCGAGGTTCGTCAATCCTGTGCAGCTCTTTACCATCAGACTGTAGCACAAGGTTCTGCTAAGGTTGTCGGGTTTCATGACTCAGTCAAAGGTAGTTGACAGATAATTTATGTCACATTAAGGATTATCATCCTACTGATATATCTACATTCTATCATGTGTCATCGTGCAATATCGACTGTGCATAATATATCGCTGTCGCACTTTTAACAATATCATAATATTGATTTACACACATACACACATGTCATTACCGGAAGATATATCCAGTATGCATTATCTTTGCTACGTGCAATATGAAAATACAATCGTCCTTTTCTGCGTCCACTTTCGTGTCGTGTCTTAGAGCAAAAATGAACGAAGACGACAATGTTTCAGGTAAGACTTTTGTTTATATATATATATATATATATATATATATATATATATATATATATATATATATATATATATATATATATATATATATATATATATATATATATATATAGTTTACTGCTGAATGTTTCTATGAGATTTCAAAGATAATAGTAATTGAGACGTGTTTGTGGAGATGTACGATTGTTATTTGCTTAGGCATGTACATAGTAGGTTTTCAGTTACAGGTACATGTTAAGATAATGTAATCGATTTATCTTGATGTATTTATTTAAGCATGGACTACTTCCTTGATAAGTTGATTGCCGTGCCAGTAGAGACTGTAAGTTATCTTGATATGTAATATAAACATAAAACATGGAGACAAGTAAATGAAGTATAGAGCAAAAATATAAAGACTGTGTAAACCAAACACCCATAACCACATTCCAAGCAGTACAATTTGTTGCCAAACAACAATTTATTTAAAATAAAACGAAAGAATTATGAATTAATAATTGTCTGAAATTATTTTTCTTAATTCTTTCTATATTTAATCATTTTTCCCCAGCAGTTTGGAAAATACCATTCTTGCACGAGAAACACTTGACATGCAATATGTTAGATCAAGCGAATATAGAAATCAAACTATACTAGAAATTAAAGATTGAAATAATGTGATAATATTTACACATTTAAAAGTATTTATAATGCAAAGTTGAACTATGCAAAAACATTCGAGATACCTTTCCTCTGAGGGGCCCCGGATGGCCCAGCGCTGCCTCAGTGTTATTTTGCCTTTACCTCACTGCTACATTCCCTTCTTCCACATGGGTTAGAGTCTCCGGTTCGGCCAAAGTATTTATGTGAAACGCTTGCCAGTAGTTTGTTAAACGTTACTTTTTATGTCAATACGCTCTATTTTTAAATCGCTACGGAGTACAAAAATGATAGGGTGTGCGACCAAAATAGCAGTGAAATTTTGTACTCCATCACACACACACACACACACACACACACACACACACATATATATATATATATATATATATATATATATATATATGATGAATAATAACTCCGTTTTACTATAATGCTTCGTCTTTGAATTAATATCAACCGAATCGAAGTTTATCAATCTCCCTTTACAATGGTAATACCCAAATATGAAAAGAAGGCAAACGTTTGTATTATTTTAATAACTCTACTCAATCGTCTTTTTCAAGATTACTTACCTGTTGGTGATGATATACAGTAGTCTTTGTGACGAGAAAAACAGACGATTGTTTAGACTGGGCTATAAAAGATAGATGGAGAAAAATGAGATAAACGGGTGTAAGGATGAATGGATAAAAGGAGTAACAAGGTTCGGCAACACACGATTAGAATGATGGGAAATCGGCAAACGGACGGAAGAAACTGGTGGATAGACAAACTTATAGACTAGTAAAAGGATGAACGTTTATGCACAAACATTAGTGAATACATAAACATTCCAGACATGGCAGGAAGAAAATATATTGTCAGATTGATATGGAAAACAAATACATGAATGGATACGTGAACGGGAAAGACAAATGCAGAATCAGTTAGGGTTAATGTCCACTGGAGTAGGTCTCTCTCTCTCTCTCTCTCTCTCTCTCTCTCTCTCTCTCTCTCTCTCTCTCTCTCTCTCTCTCTCTCATACATTCTGGCATCCCTTACAAAATCTTAAATCAGTTACACAGATATACTTCTGACTCAATAGAGAACATGCAACAAAAATCTACATTAAACATAATTGCCAACTCACGTCACAATAGATACAACATGTTCACCTTATATATATATATATATATATATATATATATATATATATATATATATATATATATAATAGCTGTTGGTGTACGTCAAAGCGGTCTCCTGTCACCCATGCTTTTCAACATCTACGTAGAGCGCATCATTTGCAAATCCCTGGAAAACCACTGTGGGGCAGTTAGCATCGGAGGGGGTACCATCACCAAACTACGACATTGATGGGCTGGCAGGCAGTGAAGACGAGCTTGCCACGTTAGTGAAGAACATGGATGAAATATCATCCAGATTTGACATAGAGATGAGCGCCGAGTAGACAAAGCTGATGACAAATAGTGGCAAACTAATCTAAGGCAAGATAAAAGTCAGAGGACAGGAACTGTTAACAGTGGGCCCATTCAAATCGCTTGGTTTCATAATCACCGAAGACGGGTCAATAGCAGACATTTAGTCACGATCAGCACAAACAACGACATCTATGTCAAAGCTAATACCATCTGGAGAGACAAGAATATATGTCTGAAAACTAAAATCAGACTATTGAGAGCTTTCGTCATCTTAATCATTTGGTATTCATGTAAGGCCTGGGTCCTAGCAGAATTAAAACGAAGAATCCAGGCACTTATAATGAGATGTTACAGTATCATCCTTTGCATATCTTACATGGACTACACCATAATGAAGAAGTGCGTAACACCATCATACTTAAAGCAGGCCATTATGAAGCACTAGTATGGCCATGTCACTAGAGCCAACATTCAACCCACAACAGTACTGCAGGGCAGCATCCAGGGTGGCAGAAGGTGTAGACAGTGAACAATGTTGACTGTCAACATCACAAAATGGACCAGGACAAATTTTGTGGAGACACAGGCAATGGCACATGATCGACACAAGTGGAGGAAACTGGTCATATGTTCAGCAAGACAGTGCCTCAATGGCCACACTAGGTCAAGAGACTGATGATGAAGATAATTATGATGTACGCTGTATCAATGATATCCACGAGATGTATAAATGTTTCATTAAAAGCAAACGAGCGGGTATAACTGTTTGGACATTTTTATATTTAATAATTAATAATCGATAGGCCTAGGGTAACTGGCTATCGCAACAAAGTATCATTGATATTATGAACACTGTAGACAGATTCCAAGGACAGCATAAACATATCGTTGCGACGAACCAGACTACTGTACGTTACTGTACGTTACTGTACGTTACTTGGCATACGTTGTTGTAATATTTTTATCCAGCTCATTTTCCTTTCTCTCTCACTCTAGATGTATGCTTATTTTGTCCTTTACGCACGAAAGAGGAA
This sequence comes from Unio pictorum, assembly GCA_030141615.1. Lineage (NCBI taxonomy): Eukaryota > Metazoa > Mollusca > Bivalvia > Unionida > Unionidae > Unio > Unio pictorum. The sequence goes on from JARLTB010000046.1 coordinate 5,596,755, forward strand.
TGAAAAAGATATAATTCCGAGGAAATTGTATATCATTCTAATATCATTTAAAACTCTAGGGACTGCTGATACTTTTTAACGTTTTTTTCATGTGACGTGTGATTAATAAATGAACAGACATTCATCATCGATATATAGGTCTGCGGTTTAAAGAATGTTTACATATTCGTATTATTTCACGGATCACAATTTGATATACCAATAATATTTGTGTTTCAAATTGCTTTATAACAAAGTTTTAAATGTCAAGGTTTTTCATGTCAGGTATATTCAACAAAGAACTATAAAATAAACTGAATTATAACACGATATTTTAAAATAGATGTAGATTTGCATGCAATATTAATATTACGGTCACACAATGCATCAAACATAGAAAATTGAATTCAATCGTATCGACATCGTAAGCCAATTCAATTTCTTAATTAAGGGTATGACGAGTATACGTAATATTTGGTATCGAATATGGTATGAAAGTAAATATAAATCGATCAAATGTTTTTACGGTGTCTCGTTCTTTTGAAACAGTTCGCATTCATAATGCAGTCCATAGTACGTGTTAAAATTGCCAATGTAACATAATTGTTCCTTTAATACAATAAGTTGAAAGGTAATTCAATGCTTTTTAAATGATATCGAAGATCGCAATTTTTCTATGTGATATTTATGCACAAACGCACTACAGGTTTTCCCGTTTTTCTTTTTGGTCATGAGTCCTCTTATAAGTTCCTGAATTGAAATTAGGAGGCAACACTTGACCTGTTGAGAATCGAATGCTACCGGCGACTCATCAGATAAGTCGATAAAATGATACTTGCGACAATGAAGAAACCATTAATGTACTTATATATTTAAACAAATTCCTGTTTTAATCATCGAATAAGTTTGGAAAGGTTTCTTCACCATTATCCACTCATAACGCTATCCCTGGAGGGTTGACAATGTTTCACCCTGAGCCTCACCCTAGACATATTTGAGATCTCCTTTCATTTTTCAGAACCCTAAATTGATTTGGTAGGGCAAAGTTATATATGGAGCTGACTTTGTACTCTTTAGCTCTTAATGCACAGAGCCGAATGACATCCTATATGGACAGCTGGCCACTGGCTCGAGAAGAGTCGGCCGCTCCTCACTCCGTTTCAAGAATGTGTACAAGAAGGACAGGAAGGCATGCGATATTTCACCTGATGGATGAGAAGTGCTGGTCAAGGACCGAGTCACTTGGATACTGTCGGTAAACAAGAGCATATCAGTCGCTCATGTGAGGAGAGGGCAGTTGGCGGCAGAGAAACGTGTGAGAAAGAAGACAGCGGCAGAAACCATAGTAATTTAGGCTTCCCAGTATATCTGCACCAACAGAGAGAGAGATAGATTGTCACTCTCGTATAGGCCTGCACAGCAGCAGCAGACGATGCCTACACCCCAGAGTATGCAACGCCCTAAATGCACTATTCGCATGGTCTATTGAGGCTGAGTCGCCAAGGATGTCTATAGAGTTTTTGTGGAAAGATCTAGTCCTTACTTTTCTTCCTCCCGTGATACCTTCAATACAGATCATATTGGAATATGCACAGAGGCAATGCAGTTTAAGATAGATTTAGTTTAGGAAAATAGAACACGGTATGCAAATATAAATAACCTTGATGTAAATCAGGAGCATATATCTAAAACAAGGTTCATACAAATAATACAAAACTGGAAAACTGATCCAGGAATTTAATAACCAACAACATAGATACCATTTTTGAAGTCAGCTTAGATTTACAACCTAATGTAAGATACATTCCAGCTTATCATGATTACTGCGGACTAGGTCCAAGGAGTTATACAACTGTCCGAATTGACCATTTAGCTTTTCGTAAGCAAAATGCGTAGTGAAGACAGGAATGATGTCGCCACACTAACACATTATATTAACGTCAATATGCTTGTTCAGGAATATAGTAAACTTGCTCAGTGAAGGATGATATATATATATATATATATATATATATATATATATATATATATATATATATATATATATATATATATATATATATATATATAGCTGATGCTATTAAATACATGTAAGAAAGTTCGAATAAATTTAGTAGCAATTATTCGAAAGTCAAATCTTTAATATGAATGAAAATTACCTCATTTTTATCTTTACCTTTATTCTTGTTAGTTAATACCAGATTATTTTCAGTAAGATCGAAGTTTTTACTGATATCATTCTTTCCAATCCAGACCCATATATTATCTATATTATATTCACACATTTATATACTTGCTTCTTTGACTCAAAGTAAACAGAAACACGGTCGTTATTGGGGCCCTATCCGCTCCCATCCCCCCTCACCCGTGTTGTGGCTTAAATTATGTTGGTTACTATGAGAAGGAGGACGGGGTGTTTTCGGGCAAGTTTAAATTCAAATATATTCCGCCTGTTGCATTAAAGCGCAAAAGCCAGTAGTAACTGATTATGGGCCGAGATCAGTACACAAATAGTTATCTGGGTTGTGCGAATTAGGTGGACTAGCTAAAGCAAAGTCAATTATGTTATCACACGCAATCAATATTAAGATGATCAGGAAGAATCTAGGACTTTAAAAAGAGTAAAATCAATTTTGACGATGAATTAAAGAGGTAGGTGAACGGGTACTTTGTCCATGCTCATGGTTATGATAGGTTGAGGTACATTAAGGCTAGCGCAACATTGTTGGAACATATACCATAAATTCCTTGGTTTTGTGACCCTATTGAAGTGATGTGTTCAGAGACAGACGGCATACTGGACGGCACCTACTCTCCAATTATCTTCTTCCGTGTAAAATTACGTACATTTCTAACGTTCTCATATTTTGTTTATTGTCATTTTCAGAATTTATTCTTTACTTGCTTCTTCAAACTAATGGGTTAAAATGATAAACTCTTGCCAAAGGTTGTAGCTTAAAGTTTAAAATATTTACATTTTTGTCAATTTCAAGCTCGTATTTTTTAATATTGTTTAACGTTTACGACAATGACACATCTCGAGAGTATTGTTTAATTAATTGTAACTCAAATTTAAATCCTATTTTTGTTGTATATCTCGTGCATTTAGGAGTAATAAATCCGGAGTATTACCGTTCTTGTTGTTTAAATTCAGTGTTTCCAGCTTCATGTCCTGCAATAACACTAATTTCTTATTAGTATTCATCACATTTGAAAATCATCGACATCATTCCAGAATATGTTCATTTCTTTTGAGCATCGATCATTTCATTTCCAGCATTATATCTCGTAGTTAATAAATACAACTTACATATGATTTAAGATTGTGAAAAACAAATACAAATGTTAAAATTAACAAGGATTCAAAGCGTTGTGCTGTTTTAAATAGTATATTAAATACTTATATTATTTTACCTGTAAAATTCTATAACAAATCAAACAGCATCTAGTCTCGGAATGTTCTATCTCCTGTTAGATTCTACCGGTCATACCCTACTCGTATTTGTAATACGGTTATAGCACTCATGCACCTTAGTCAAGATTCAGGTAAAAACATTTAATTGTCAACGATCATGTTACGGATACTGTGACGTTTTATAATCCTTAAATTTTCAGAATAATTTTTAAAATGACTCTTTCAGTGAGGAAAGAGCAAATTAAAACAACATTTTTTTTGCCAGTATGCCGTGAATTACGGCGTGTTTCTAAGCATCCATCGCTGCTTTGTCCAACAATAATATGGCGGCAGCCGAGCACAGTGATGTTATGTTCTATTTTTAGAAAAATGTTGAATTTTAATACATGTGTCGACTGCGATGGTGGGGGACTGGGGATCAGTCAAAATATCGGCAAATACCTTGTTTTCAAGGCCAAACGTTTTCCAGTACACATTCTTTAAACATTTCTGAAACTGCATCTTCAAAAATACAGAATATGAAGAATATCAGTTGGGTATTTTTTAGCGCTGAACATATTTTTTGCCTATCCCTTTTCAGGCTATAGTGCTGCTAACAGCTATGTGAAAATCTTGTATTGGGATAAAGATTCCAGTCTCTCTTTCATCGGAAGTGACGTTAAATACCGCAACGGATCTCTCATCATTGGCTATCCCGCTTTCTACAATGTGTACAGCCAGGTTACGTTCAACCAAAGCCTCCATAAAGATGACGAAGATGAATTCAAAACTCTTGTACATATGATTTACAAACATACAGATAATACAGATCACAAATACGACTCGAAATTACTCGAAAGCTCTAAATCTCTTTGCAAGCCTAAGACCAGACATTGCACCGGTTCATCACATATTAGTTCTGTATTTTTCTTCAGAAAAAATGACGAAATTACTGTCAGGGTAAACAATCTGAAACGTGTTATTGCTTCACCCTTGGGTAACTTCTTCGGCATTTTCCCCGTGTCTTAAATTTCTAATTACATACGAGCATAAGGAATGAAGAATTAAACTTACGTGTCCAACATTCTTTTCGAAATTATGTTCGCACAAGTTTCTTCGAACGATTGAATTAAATAATATATTTCCAAGAATTCAAAATATTTATTTTATAGTCGAAAGTACACCACCTTGACAAAAGTCAAAATCAGCGCCAATGTGATATATATTTTCAATATTCAATATCAAAAACATTATCAAATGTGTGCCAGATTTAAACATGTTACACCACCAACTTAATTATTTATCTGAGAAACAACTCTGGATGTTCTTGTGTCAAAGTACCAGTATGTACATACTTAATATATTAATACAGTTTTTCTACACGTTTTCACATCCAGAATATAGACGTAGAACCTTGTAGCTATTTTATATGCAAAACATTATAATCAGTTTTGTAATGGCATACATAGATAAGATATGTAATAAATCAAATTCGGTGAGATATTCTGTACATAATATTATATATCTCTCAGCCGTAGACCTACCTTCCTACCTACATGTATGTATGTATGTATGTATGTATGTATGTATGTATGTATGTATGTATGTCCGTCTGTCTGTATGTATGTATGTTATGTAGGTAGGTAGGTGGGCAGGCAGATAGGTATGTAAGTAGATTGGTAGGTATGTAGGTTGGTTTGTATGCCTGCATATACATGTGTTTGAAAATCTACATACCTAGACACAGAGAATCTCAAACAGGTAATGATTTAATACTAAATTTATGAAACGAGTCGAAGGCTCACATTGGTCTTGAAAAGCTGGACATTATATAACAAAATTCACAAATTATAATTTTAAATCATAATCCGTTTTTGATTATTTTTCTTACTTTGTTTTTATTTCAGTAGAAAATATTTAGACATAAAGAAAAACGAATAATGTCGTTAAATCTGACAGACTATGTATCCTTCACTTGTTGTGCGTAAAAAAATCTCAAATAATCTTGAAATAGTAAAAGTAGATTATACTTGCTACCTCTAAAATTAAAAAATAGGCATCCACCCAAATAAACAGAACATTTTACAAATGACAAAATCATTTTTCAACATAAAATATCCAATCCGTGTGATATAACATTGTTACTGCACGGTACCGGTATTAACCTTGCGATGGCACATCAAAGCGAAACATTACATCGTTGCGATATGTTTGTGAAAAGAAGATTTTTCGGTGCAGAGATCACATTATTAGTATCACAAAAATGTAACCTGATGTTTGCAGTGATGATGAAGTTGAATTATAGTGACACCGGCCATAACGGTCATTTGTTCACTAGTTTGACCATCATTTTATACGATGGTTGGTTTCCCGTGGGGAAGGAATGGTGCCACATCCCCACGAGCATTTAACGCACAAAGTGCTTGTTAATTTTGGTCGTCATGACATACCACTAAAAAGTGGCTAATGACATGAATGTAAGACCCTTGGTGAGTGGGAATAGACCCAAGACACACTCAACCCTCTCAAACAGTCACGTAGTTTGTTACAGGGGTGCAATGGCACCAAATAATAGCGAGAGAAAAAAAGTTTCTCATATCGCTATGTTGATCGGATCTGGACAAGGAAAAGGAGGAAAAGGTCCCGGAGGTAGGCCAGCTGATGTCGTAGATAGATGTCGTTTACGCGCTGGAACGCCCTTGCCATAAAAAAATAAATGGCAGATATGGCAAAAGCCCTTAAAAGGGCTATTTTATTGAAAGGTTCCTCGTTTTTCTTCCATCTGTATAAGGCGGGCTGCAGTTCGCTTCTCAGCTACACAGATTCGTGGGAATTCAATGTCGTGTAAGCTACCGATGAATTTTGCCGCCTCAAACAGGTGAGAGATTGGAGTTCCTTCAAAGATGTCATAGTAGTAGCTGGACAGGATTTGAGCTCCAAAATGCCATTGAGCCCATCTATGGTGTGGTGTTTCAAGGGACCGGGATCCAATGTAGGTGACTGCATTGATAAAGTTGACGGGTTTTTTCTCATCCTTCGTGGATTTGGCAAGTCCCAGTTCGAGGCATAGTGACGTCATGGGCTTGGTATTTTGCTTCTGTGGCATTTTCTTAGGTTGAAGGAAAGGTGATTCTTCTTCTTCATCAGAAGTCGATGATACTTCCAAATCTTTCTCCAATTCAATTGCCGAAATTGAAAGTTTTCGCACCTGGCGTAGATGGTGGTGGTGGTGGTTATAACTGCTCCTTAGGTGGTGATGGTGGGGGTATGTAATTTCATCTTCTATAGGTGTGAACGATACCCCAAGTTCATTCAATTCTTTGTAGAATAGATGAAATTTGTTGGCTATCTCAGTCAATGTGTCTTCTACAGTCGTTTTAGGTAATGCAGATGCAGTAACCCCAGGTAAGGGTTGTGAATCCGGTTGTGAATGCACTGGTGTTGGTGGGGGTGGGGTGGTTAGTCTTCGGTCCGACTGGGTCTTATTCTTTTGTCTTCCGCTACCCCTATTTCTCCTGCATTTAGCCCTTCACCGGTGAAGTAATTTCTTCTTTGTCCCATATCAAGGGTAAAGTAGTTCTTTTCTCTGCCGCTCGAAGGCTCCAGCTATCTGCAAGTTTTAACCCAATACCCATAAGGGCACTGAGAGCCTGAGTTGGGACAATATCCGTCGCTGGCACGTATAATTCCATGTTGTTGCTTGCTGGGTCGCCGCATACTGTTTGCAGTATTTGATTTAGAACATCAGACAGTACAGAAGACGTAAACGAATCTCTTCTTGAGTCAGAATTGCATCCTATATTTACCACGTAAATACGCTGGGGTTGGATAAAGTTCTGTCAGTTGGGGGGACCAGTTTGTGTCTACATTCATCTGTACATAATGGTGAGTTTATTTACATCTGTAAGTTCACACTTAATACAAGCTATTATATAGTCTGGATTCCATGCTACCATTATTCCGTCTCCCCAAACGCTATTAACTGTTAAATACCAGTGGTTTTATTTGCTGTTACTGTTCTTGTCGTGGGCAGTTTTAAGCCATTTTTTTCATTTTAAAATTTGTGATAGATGACATAACAAACCCATGTTGGCTTACATTGGCCATATTGCACAAAGGTAGAATAAATTTACACAATTCGCTTTCGAGGGTCGATTCAAACAATGGCGGCCAAAAATGTCTTTTGAAAATATTATCGCAGCCAATGAGTAAGGATAATACTGCACAAGAATTGAATGGTGTTTCGGACCATTCAGATACACAAAAAATGATATGCTAACGAAACTGCAAATAAATATGAAAACTGTGCCGACACAGTGATAAAAAAACGTTATGAAGATATTATCTTATCCAGAGATAAGTAATAATTCTTAAATACAAATATATATTTATTGAATTACAACATTACGACTGTCTCTCGTGGCTTTATACAATAAATTATAGGAAAACAATGTACTTGAGATAAATCATGTAAATACAAATGTGTACCCGACACAATTTGACTAATAGACTGTCTTTCCTAGCTTTAAGCAAGAGAACGTTAGACAATGCTTGAAAAAAGTTAGTACAAATCACGAATATATATTCTAATGTTTTGATTTATACAAATATCCCTTATGTTTGTTGTGTTTATTGTACAATTTTAGGATCTTGTTCGAGTCCGATTTTAGTCGCGTATAATTGTATATGCATATATTTGTTTACATTGTCTTAATACAATACATAGTGTTATAGTAATATTTATTTGGGTTTTGTTTTTGCCTTTTCTATTCCAGTATTTTAAAAATATTATTTTATGTATCTTTACTTTTCACTCTTTGTTTGTTGTATATTTACTTTGCACTGTTTATTTTTTAGTTGTTAAACATATTTGTTGAAACATTTTCGCAACCAATAATGCTATATTGTATGTTGATCGAAACTTGTCCAATTATGTTAACAATTTATTTTTCTCTGAGCAAGAATCTTTATTGCAAGCAGATTCGTTGACATTACATTTTGTTTTAGCTAGACTACGTGATGATTGATATATGTATTATTGTGATTTTGGTGATGGACTTTCTAATTATATATATATATATATATATATATATATATATATATATATATATATATATATATATATATATATATATATATATATATATATAATTCTTCTAGAACAATGTATAATTTAAAGTTATAGAAACTTCTATGTTTACATAAGAGTTTTAAATATGAATCTTGCTGTTTTGAAAATGAGTTATTTGTGCTTTAAGATCTTAGCGGAATCGATTGTATTAATGCTGCTTGCCGAAGTTCATTTGGGCTGGATTTTTTTGTACCTTTAATTTGTCATATTATTTGATTCAAGTGTTTATTCTCTAGAGATACAAAGTGTTCAACGAAAATAACATTTTAGGTAATTGAGACTTGAATTTATAAAGAAATTTCAAATAAGGATTTTATTTATGAACTGTATTCTTGTGATGCAACAAAAACTGGTTGGCGCATCGATATTATTTGGGCCATTACATGCACATCAACACCTAAGTGTTGGATTTAATTATAATTTCAACTAAAGTTTATTCAGAACATTAATTACTAATACTTGTACATATACTTATGAATTGTTTTGGTTTTAATTTGCAATACTGTAAGTTCTATTTTATATTTTTTAACTTTTTTATGGAAATAAAGTATTTGCTAAATGGTACTAAGTTCGTTGCTTCTCATTCGTTTTTTATTACATTTTTACAGCATATAATCGTAATATTTTATTCAAGAGCATTTGTTGTTACTGGGAAATAAATTATTCTTTGAATTTTAAGTAAACTGTTGGTGTCACTTTCTTCAATTAGATTTTACGAACTAGAGTTCTAACAATTTACCGTTAGAGTATACCGTTTATAACTTATAACTTTTTTCCTGGAAAAGACATTTTTGTGAATAGCTAGTTATAAGCGCACATTCAATTTCTACCAATGGGAATGTGTGTTTCATGCGTTATATCGACATCTAACTTGTTTTACAAGTTCTTAATTGTGCTAAAAATGTTTAGTACAATTTCGACATACAACCAAACATTATTAAGAATAAAACATCCTAATGACGATCACTTATTTTTTCATTTAAACAAAAGAAAAAACACACGTAAACTTGTGTATAAAAGATGATATGTTATTCTGATACATCTCGGAACTTCACTATGGCAATATAAACTCTTTTAAAAAACATCACGTAATATGGGAGCAGATAAAGCAGAATCTATACCTGCACTACATCTAATAAATTTAGTGAAGAAAGGGGACCACCGGAGGAAGTAAGTCTAGTTTTATTATTGAAAGCGTCGGAAATGCGTGTCATCTCTTTGCCATATATTCTACACTCCGCTACCAGTAGAATATTCAAAAAAATATATAAGTCAAGTATATAAGACATGAAGAGTTTCTAAAATATCCTTGCATGTGACAGTTAAGACAAAGAATGTTTGTCCTTTGAAGTCAAGTAATGGCTTGTTAAGTAGGAGGTAAAATTATCTTTCACCTCTAAAATCTTGTTAATAAAAATTTAGTTTACAATGTATGTATTATAGTTTTATTGAGTGATAAAGGGCTAAACGCAGCTTACACTAAACTCACAAACATTCGTTTGAATATCAAGGCATAGTGCGATATGGTTGATTGTTTGCAAAACTATAAAAACAAGAACATGCCAGATTGCTGTGTGTCGGGAACGGGATTGTACTGATTTGGGTGTCCAGCTTAATTTGGTTTTCCTTATCTAGAGGTTGACATCCCTCGACCTTATTGCCCTGTTCGATTATATATATATATAAAACCAACACGAGCACCCTTATAGGCGAATATATAAACAAGTTAAAAAAAGAAAACAACTATGCGAAGTCATTACATCAGGAATCTTTCTGCTTTTAGAAAACAAAGCTTTCTCAAATTATAAGGGAAAGCACAAATGGATTTAAGTAAGATAGCTGATCTGTTTACTGATAGATTTAGTTCATCACATAATCGAGTGAACAATCGAAATCAACCTCTTGTACGATTGCATAACCTGTCCCCCGGTTTGCTCTACTTCCACTGTAGCTGTTCAGATCCCTGGATATCAGGATGCTACTTTCAACAATCCGTCTCATGATACTCTCATAATACATCTCAGAATTATACGTCACAAGATTGCATCACGGGAGTATACGTCTCAGGATTACAAGTCTCAGGAGCTATTTTTGTCCATCCAAATTAGTCCGTCGGATTCCTTTGACAATATTGTTTTCTTGCATATCCCCCGGAGCGTACTCTGACTTCTTTTTCAGAAGAGCTTAGACTGATTACAATATTCGATTAGACGAAATTAAAACCTAAGGCATTGTGTGTGGGAAACACTCACTTTAATTAGCGTAATCAATCAGTCAAATCTCTCTGTCTCTTTTTGCAGTGATGGCGAAATTGGGGTCAGCTTGACCTGGTAGTTTGATAGTTACAGACTTTCTGCGAATGTTCATAAGTGATATTTTTACCATGAAAATAACGTTTACCGTGCCCCTAATAGTCCGTCCGGCTGCTGTTTAAACAAATGGATAATTAAGAATATCAGTTAAAATATTAATGGTTCTCTGGTCTCAACTAATGTATTCTTGTTAGATCAACAGAAAGTTGCCCCTTCACACTTTACCTAGTTGTATCGATACATTAAACACTTTTGTATGTGGTATAATTGTTGATGTTCTGACAAGATACTTCGCTATCTTCAGTAAATTGTCAATACTTCTTATTGAACATTTCCTCAGCTCATGGAATATATTTGTTTCTTTTGGGCATTTTCAACCAGGAATTTTACAGATCACGGAACGTCAATATATTTTGTTGATAACAGAACCTAACCACATGAGATATAGCAAACACCTATAATACAATCTGTGTTGAAGAAAGTCCTTGTTCGATGGCATGACATATTGCGAGAAATGAAACAATCGAATGATCTTCAGCAAATAATGTATGCCTAATATTAGCTTGTATTGTCGAAAAAGTAAATAATATAGATCGCATTATCTTACAAAGCTTTACTGTTACCGTTTTAGTGGACAAGAAGTAGCTTAGCTTTGCCCACCATTTTTTACAAACCTCCATTTTGTAAATATGAGCTTTTATCGATATGAAATTTTCTTGCACAAACATAACGTCACCCCAAAAGGGTAGCTTTCCCCACCTTTTTCCAAGCCTCCATTTTGTAAAAAAAAATGAGCTTTTTCAAAATTTGATGTTAAGTCAACAGATAGTAAATTTTGTAAAATAAATAAATACCAATTTGTAATTGAAATGCAAAGCCGGTTGGTGTTTTGCCATTGTCGCGCACTACATGGCTGGTATGGTTTTAACCAAATATTTTATCAATATCTTTAATATCTTGTTCGAGGATCATGTAAATGTATCGTTATACATCCATGTAGAGTAGCTTGAGCATGGCTAAAGAAATTTGTTAATTTGTTTATATCCATATCACCGTTACACCAGGTTTGATGAATATTTCTAAGTGTGCGAGTGTCAACTCCATTAAACACAGTAAGAATATTACAGTTATCCCTGATCACATTTGGAATTTGTGTATATCGTCGGGTTACATAAATCACATCGGTTTTTTTATGTCTAGAAAATATCCTGGCAAGGTGGGCCTGTTTATCAAACATCACATCATCGTACACCACTGAATTGTTAACGGATCCGTTAATATCTTAAACACTAAGCGCTTCATTGATATCGGTAATAAGCTTGATAACATCTTCATCATCGTTCAATGATATCGCGTTCTCGTTAAAATCTTTTAATACCCTGTAACACCGTTGATCATCTATAGATGGTACCACTAAATATATTTTCTTCCATTTCATCTTTTTCATTATCATATTAAGTAACAACTGTGTTTTACCATTTCCAGATGGACCAATTATAATCATCCAAATAGAATTTGGAAAACATCGCATGATGTTTAAAATGTTCTTGTTTTCGTGTCGCGGAAAAGTCACTGATTTCAATAAAATATAAAAAACTAAGTAAATCTCGATTTATATTTTGTGAAATGTAAGACTCGTACCCCAACAGATACATTAACAACCGTTACAACGAATAATAATAGACATGCACTCACCGGTAAATGTACACGATGTGGTGAAAAAAAATAGATTTACTAGTTTAAAAAATTGGAGGTGATCTCACCGCAAAATTAACAATACTCCCAGGGGCTCTAATATACTGTATTGATGATATTTTCGTCATGCGTTGCTTTAACTTTATCGATGATTCTTTTAATATCAGAAAGTTTCAGGGAAACAATCGGTGCTTTCACAAAACAACTATCAACAGTCTCATTGATTTTTCTAAAATTTTTAGGAAAATTTGCAAAGGTATTTATGTGAACATTAAATTCGGATCGCAACGTTGTTAGTTTATAGTCGGTGGTTTTATATTTATTGTCTTTGTAAGATTTTGCTGTTGCGTCGTTGTCCGATGTTGGATTACCAAAAGCGGTTATTTTATTCGAGTTCATGTTACTCGATTGTTAATACTATCTAACACAGATGAAAAAATAACCCGGGTTTTCATCCTGCCTATGGAATCAAACACCGCTATAGAATGTCCGGTTACTCCATTAAGTTTAATTATAATATATTTCAGTGAAACGTTACTCGCTTTTAACTTCCTTTGTCTATCTTGAAATATAACTATTTCGTATGGCTCTACACTTGCAAGATTAATAATACCGGTTGCAATATTGTTGGATTGTTGTGGTAATTGATCTCGCATAAAAACAGCTCGGAAGTTTCTTATCGCTAATTTTTTTAGCAGTATCAAGTTAATCAAAATTTGACAATGGTGTTACGATTAAATGCTTCCTGGTAGTTTCAGGCCGCATCCGTATGTAAAATGACTGCATGTTAGTCTTAGACCCATTCCCTTTACGGATCGCCTCTTTTTTTCTATCCGTTCCCTGTTGATTTCTTGAACGTCATTTCAGCAGCGGTTCCAACAGCACCTAACGCGGCAGCTTTCGCGAATGCAAATGCGGCCGAGGCAAACAAAGCTGTTAACGCAGCGAGGAGATGAAATATGCCACCTGATTTAATCATATCTTGACTGCGGATAAAGCAAAATTAAGTTGAACGCCAGTTTTTGCTTTTGGCGCATTATTGAAATGGTTAAGTTGAGTTTTAGTCAATGACAACTTTTTTGGACAACCATTAACAATCTGATCTTGTTTTGATGTTATTGGTGCCCCGCATGTGCTTGTGGTTTTCGATTGTATTTTTGTTCGCCTGACCAGGAGTCAGAGTGACATTAACGTGATTGTATGACATTTCATTAATAACGTGATTGATCTAATTGTCGACATGTTTTTTGAAAATCTTTACATGTTTTACATGTTTTCAACTGGTGCATCAATAACTCTCATTCGTCCACCAGTACCTTCAAGTAACATCGTCTTATCACTGAGAATGAAAGCAATTGCTCTAAAACCACCAACGGAAAACCGACCTACACGAGCTCGAAAGTGTATATCAACAACAGATTGCCTATACAGATCTAAATGTTCCAGCGAAAAGTAATAGATTGGGTATAGCGTTGTAAAATCACTCTTAGATATCTGCAAATCAGTATCAATATCTAGATCGCGTCCCAAATATGTCATCAAACGATGGTATACCCGTGCAACGTGATGATTCTCAAAATTTATTTATATATCTTCAGATGGTTCTTGATGCCCGTTTATCCTTAGCGCAACCTCGGAAACATTAAGTATGTCAAATTGACGGGTTATTACCGGCATCCACAACGATAGTTTTGTTAGCGTTACCTTACCAGCAGAAAATGTGTTATGTCGCCAAATAGAGTCGTTATCCTCTTCTCGCACAAGTACTGTTGTATGTTTAGCGCGAAATAAAATCTTTTTAACATTTCTCCAAAATCCAAATATATGAGATAGTGGAGGCACACATGATAATTTTTCATTATCATTTAACATTGCTTTGCGTGCTACAATTCCCAAATTGTGATTTTCATTCATCGATACAACAACATTTGTTTTTCCATCCCCAGCAGCATTTTTCGTACGACCCATGGTTCCATTTGTATGTTATGGATGATCATTTGTATCCTTTGCAAACATCATTGACGAACCAGCCGATCTTGAATAATCATCTGAATATCGTGCTAAACCTAGTATTGTTGTCGCTGAATTGTTTCAATTTATCTTTCGTCAATCATGTATACCGTTATTAACCAAACCAACTCGATCATTTTCTCCATAATTTGTATCATCTGTCTTTAAAAGTTGACCTTCTATTTCGAGAAATGCTTCAGCGGGTAAGAAATATCTACTTGCATCTTTATCTCGTAATTGAATTATTCCAATTGCACCAGGTTTAGGTGCGTCATAAGAACAATATTGATAATGACGCACAGATTCATTCCTGCATACTGGTGCATCCATATCAAATGCGCTGTTGGATTCGCGTTTAAACATTTTCTTATAAGTGATTATCGTCTAAAACGAAGACCACTTCCTGCTACTAGACTTTCATATATATTTTTTCTATCTGTTTATCAGATACACCAGCCAGCTCCGCTAGGTTGTTTTAATTTACATTTTGATTTATTGCTTTACTGACATTTGCAGGCATAACTTCAGTACTGGGTAATTTTACAGGTTGGATCGCCTTCGGTATTTCAGGTTTGCGTATTAATCTTGCTAACCTATCTTTGACCACCGATAATGTTTTCCCGGCAAGATCACCAATAACCCCAGTAGCTTTTTCACGAAAAACGTCCATAGCATTCATTGATAATTGTTTTACAATTGGTACTGCACTGGGAGCCATTATCGTAATTAAACCGTTAATAATATTTCCAAGTCCATCTCCGTAAACTACCTTATATGCCGCTAATCGTGAATTTACCACGTGGATTTCGTGTCGTCGTTCATCGTGTATAATCATCTTATATAATTGTTCGTTTTATCTAAAGTAACTAATCACTATGATAATAATCAATGATTTCATCAATAAGAGAACGATATACACCGATATCCATAATACCACCCTGAAATATTTGTTGACAAATATAAGCCGCTTCGTTAATCAGTTCTGGAGAATTATTTCCAGATCGTTTACCCCCTATAAGAACTTCCAACCGGGATGCATCATTGATGGTATTGTTGCGTATCATCAAATATTTCCCGTTCCATTCTATAGGATTTTGAATTTGTTTTTCTTGTGGTTGAGGACATTCTTTATATGGTGGTGTAAGAGGTTGCGAAATACGTTTTTGCTCCATCTCAATCTTTAATTTTAAATCTTTTATTTCATTCGTGTATGATATAAATGCTATATCTCCTTTTTGAGCCTGATTTGTATCATATCTTATGCGATATATCAACTTATACCAATTATCTTTGCTTACAGATTTTTTTATGTTCGGGTTCTAAATGGGTTTCTTTACGATTAAAATTTGCAAATACAAAACCAGCTATACCATCTAGATTATCATATATTGTAATCGATTTGATCGCATCATTAGTAAATATTTCAGATAGTGTAATTTCTTTAGAAGTTTCTTCACGGGTAGGGTCAACAGCTACCGTGTGTGGTTGTACATCAAGTATATCAATTGGAAATTTTTTTCTTATCTTTTCATGTTCAGCGAGAGCAGCTTTTTCTCCATTATCCCCATCCTTAATATCTCCCAATATAGCTCTATCAGTAGCTGTTGTAACAAATTTAAATAACTGCTCTGCATTTGTTACAAAATTAACTTGAGAGTTGTGACGTTGGTGAAGTGTTTGTCTATCTCGTACGGGAAGAAATTTATTTATTGCCGCTAGTCAAACAGAATATGCTTCTCTGGTGTTTGCCATTATCAATAACACAATTTGTTAATTTGTATCAGCCAAGTAATTGGCGACGATTGAAAACACCATTCGGGTTAATATTTCAATTACGAATCAGAATTTTTTTTTATATAAAATTTGCTATCTGTTTACGTAACATCAAATTTTGAAATATTGAAAAAAAAACATTTTTACAAAATAGAGACTTGTAAAAAGGATGGTGAAAGCTACCCTTCTTGGGTGACATTTTTTTTGTAAATAAACATTTTTTTTCCATATAGATAAAAGCTCATTTTTACAAAATGGAGGCTTGTAAAAAGGGTGTGGAAAGCTACCTTTCTGGGGCGACATTATTTTTGTAATAAACATTTTTTTATATCGATAAATGCTCATTTTTACAAAATGGAGGCTTGTATAAAAGTGTGGGATAAGCTACCTTTCTGGGGTGACGATATGTTTGTAAATAAACATTCTTTCATATCGACAAAAGCTCATTTTCACAAAATGGAGGCTTGTAAAAAAGGTGGTAAAAGCAACCCTTCTGGGGTGACAAAATGTTTGTAAATAAACATGTTTTTTTCTTATCGATAAAAAGCTTATTTTAACAAAATCTAGGCTTGTAAATAAAGGTGAGGAAAGCTACCATTCTACTGTACAACCAGGATATATATATATATATATATATATATATATATATATATATATATATATATATATATATATATATATATATATATATATATATATTCCAAACTCTGAATATTATTAATTCTTAAGAAGAAAACTAAAGACATGAGTAGGTTAAATGTCCGGAATTGTCTAAAAAGGTGATCATTTATAATTTCATAATAATATTCGAAAAACAGAAAAAGAGGGCAAGACTCTGAAAGATCCAAGCTGGTAAACAGAATATAGCTTGTGCAGATGTACATTTGTTTGTCGGAGATAATTGACAGAAATGTGACCTATTCTGTATTCCATTTTGTTTGAATTCTGATTAACGTGACGTAACTGACATGAACAACAGCTTAAAAGAACTTATACAGTGTCATGCCAATAGAAATTATCACTTTCCCAGTAATAACACTGTACTTGCACAAGTAAACATTGCGTTTCAACAAGTTGTTTTTTTCTACAATACAATTGTTTATCCTGTAGGATGTCGCCATGAAGTCAAGTGATAACTTAAGACTTTTGTTCAAATTATTCTGTGCAACTTATCCCGTAACATCCATTAGAGTGAACGTGAAATGTGAAACAGAGGCGAAGCTGGTTATCTGCAGAAGCAAATTTATGTGCTAAATTTGTTTTTAAAAGACATTATCATGTTTTCCTCTCAAAATTTTCCCGGTAAAATATATGCAATAAATCCACGTGTATTCAATTAACAATCGTATTTATTAATTAGCATGGACTGTATTTTCCTTTTTAAGAAATATGGATTAAATCTGAAGCTGGTGGAGATCTATAAATGACCGTAAGAATGACACTAATACATACATTACGAAGAGCACATAGTACGAGTTTCCTGTTTATGTTTTTTTTTCTGTATGGTTGACATTTCACATTTGGCGTGATATATTTAGTAATAAGAAGAGACTGAAGCAATCAAACACTATACATGTTGTCCATTTAATAAGAACAAATTATTGAAATTCTTATACAGTAGCGGATCTTGTGAATGGCTGTTCTTCTATGCTATACCTTCAATATTATAATAGGGAAGAACATGTTGGGATATCCGTTAATGTTTCGATGCATCAAATTTCTCGTCTGCAACTTTGGCGTTAAGACAGGCAGCCCTCTATGTATGGAAAACCTTGGGACAACATTAGGACGGCTTTTACATGCTCATTTGGCAGCTACCTGTTATGAATTCCAGACACTTGTTAATACTTTCAATCGTCTATGCGTGTTGGAGTCAAACTGGACAATAACTTGCCAATGTTTATAGCAGCAAGCAGCTATGCTGCTATCGCTGGCAACAAATAGTTATTTAATGAAAGCGTCTGTCATTAGATAGGTGCCTGGTTGATTCCTAAAAGAGCTTAAACATTATCAAAATTTACGGAAAGTTATTTCAAGTTTAGGAAGTGATCTCATATGCATTTGTAAAGTTTAAAAGTCCTACGTTATGCAATGTGTAATATTTGTCATATCTAGCAATAAATATCATCTTCAAATCATATTCTTTTTACAAATCTATGTCAGAAAATCTTGTAATTAATCAAAAGAGGAAAACGTTGGAAAATTGCGAATACGCTTCACTGATTCTCATAGTTATACAAGTTTTATACAGTTACTTTAGTTCTGAGGATGATCAAGACGTAAATTGCAGAATTTGTAAAGTCCTTTTCGTCGAGTTGTCAGATTAAATGATTGAATGACTATTTGGTCAAGCAGATGGCATACCTGTAATGCTTTATAACAGTATTAGTTATCGGCAAATGGTTACCTTTATATATGAAATAAATTGTGAAGATGACGGGGTGTATCTCCTTGCATATAACCTTGTATCCGTGGGCTAATTGTAGGGTTCGTAAAGGAAGATCGCGCGTTCGAACCATGGCCGAGTCATTACAAACACATTAAAAATGGTACATACAGCTACCTCGTTTGGAGGCCGCTACATGTCTGCGGCATGATGCCATAGTCATAGAAATCACTATAAACTGCCACACTGCAGACATCGTAGAAAGATACCTGAAAGCTTCATTAAATTTCAACACACACACACACACACACACACACACACACACACATCTTGCTCGGTAAATAATCTTTCTCATGTGCATGTAAGTTGGACATGAAATAATTTTTTTCACCAATATGAGATCTTAATAGTAGTTATTATTTTCCCTTTAAAGGTGATATTTTGCAATAGGGTTCCTTGTACTTTATTTATTTTTATGAAAGGAAAAACATTATTTGAGCATACAGCATACGATAACAGGCCATCTCACTCATACAAGTCTTTGTACATAATAGTCTAATAACATACTATATATTAATATGCTGGTTCTGTTAAAAACAGAATTATTGATTGATTCCAGGTAAGAGAACGGACCATCGAACCTATACAAGTTCGTGTATATAATAGTCTCATTACACACAACATATTAATAACTCTTCAAAGGAACACATACAATGGTAACTAAAACAAACAATATACCTCCTGGGCAGCATGTTTTTATACCGTCGTTACGTATCTTTCTCATAATGAAGACAGGGACAGGGAAACGAAATGGATTATAAACCGTCTTGCAGTAGAGTGTACACATAACATGCATTTAATACAATACAGGGATTTTTATTTTCATCTGCACCGCATCGCGTTATCCATATCAGGAAAGTAGGTTAGTATGCGTATTAGCGTTTATCTCGCGGGTTGATCTCGTAGCCGATCAAACGTGAGTTTCAATGCTGCTACCGGAAAAGCCTAGGCTGACTACATTGGTGTGTCCTTGTGCTAATTACGTTACTAAAAACGTCCTTTGTTCTAAGTAGCCTTATCGCTTTGTAGCCCAATAAAACACCCTTTATTAGCAGTGTTTTAGCCTGGTTAAAAGAGACCTACCAGAAAAAGCTAATAAAAAAATTATTTCTTCAATAGGCTTTTGACAACCTGATAAGTTTACAGGAATTGCGAATTGTAAAAGCAAGGCATCCTGAGACAATCTGTACAGAGAGTATATATATATACATATATATATATATATATATATATATATATATATATATATATATATATATATATATATATATAGATAGATAGATAGATAGATAGATAGATAGATACACACACAAAAAAACATATACATACATATATACATATACACACACACACATACATATACATCTCCATACACACACACGCACATATACATAAACATCACCATACACACACACATACATACACATCTCCATACACACATATATATATATATATATATATATATATATATATATATATATATATATATATATATATATATATATATATATATATATATACATATTTCTATACACACACACATATACATACACATCTCCATACACACACATATATACATACACATCTCCATACACACACACACATATACAAACACATCTCCATACACACACAAACATACATACACATCTAAATACACACACACATATACGTACACATCTCCATGCACACACATATACATACACATCTCCATACACACACATATACATACACATCTCCATACACACACATATACATAAACATCTCCATACACACATATATATATACATATTTCTATACACACACATATACATACACATCTCCATACACACACATATATACATACACATCTCCATACACACACACACATATACAAACACATCTCCATACACACACAAACATACATACACATCTAAATACACACACACATATACGTACGCATCTCCATGCACACACATATACATACACATCTCCATACACACACATATACATACACATCTCCATACACACACATATACATACACATCTTCATACACACACACATAAACACACACTACTCCATACACACACATATAGACAAACATCTCCATACACACACACATACATACACATCTCCAAACACACACCCATCTCCATACACATCTCCATACCCACACACATATACATACACATCTCCATACACACACACACATATACATACACATCTCCATACACATACATAAAGAAACACATCTCCATACACACATATACATACACATCTAAATACACACATATACATACACATCTCCATACACACATATACGTACACATCTCCATACACACACATATACATATACATCTCCATACACACACATATACATACACATCTCCATACACACACATATACATACACATCTTCATACACACACACATAAACACACACTACTCCATACACACACATATAGACAAACATCTCCATACACACACACATACATACACATCTCCAAACACACACCCATCTCCATACACATCTCCATACCCACACACATATACATACACATCTCCATACACACACACACATATACATACACATCTCCATACACATACATAAAGAAACACATCTCCATACACACATATACATACACATCTAAATACACACATATACATACACATCTCCATGCACACATATACGTACACATCTCCATACACACACATATACATACACATCTCCATGCACACACATATACATATACATCTCCATACATACACACATATACATACACATCTCCAAACACACACATATACATTCACATCTCGATACACGCACACATATAAACACACATCTCCATATATAAACACATATACACACACATCTCCATACAAACGCATATACACACACATATACATAAACAAACACATATACATACACATCTCCATACACACACATATACATACACATCTCCATACACACACAAAAACATATGCATACACATCTCCATACACACACACATATACATACATATCTCCATATACACACATATACATGCACATCTCCAAACACACACATATACATACACATCTCCATACACACACATATACATACACATCTCCAAACACACACATATACATAAACTTCTCCATACACACACACATATACATACAAATATCCATACACACACATATACATACACTTCTCCATACACACACACATATACATACACATCTCCATACACACACATATACATACACATCTCCAAACACACACACATATACATACACATCTCCATACACACACATATATACACACACATCTCCATTCACACACATATACACACAGATCACCATACACACATATATACATACACATCTCCATACACACACATATACATACACATCTCCATACACACACATATACATAAACATCTCCATACACATACATATACATATACATCTCCAAACACACAGACATGAACATAAACATCTCCAAACACACACAGACACATATACACACACATCTCCATACACACACACATATACACACACATCTCCATACACACACATATATACATACACATCTTCATACACACACACATATACATACACATCTCCATACAAACACATATACATACACATCTAAATACACACACACATAAAAACACATCTCCATACACACATCTCCATACATACATGAACATCTCCATACACACATCTCCATACAAACATACACATCTCCATACACACATCTCCATACATACATACAAACACATCTTCATACACACATACATACACATCTCCATACACACACACATACATACACATCTCCATACGCTAACCCCTATTGGAAATTACTAAACGTAAAAAAGTTTCATACAGAAATGAGACTGAAACGTAGGTTATGGATCTCTGATGGTAGGCCAAGAGGATGGGAATTTCAGTCATAAGCGAACTATAAGAAAGCGAAGAAATGTTTTGGAAAAGAGTTACTGAGAGCAAAAGAAATGTGTGACAGAGAACAGTTCAGTGAGCTTGAAAAGGCTGCAGAGCTCGATATTTCCACTTTCTATAAATTTATACGGAATAAAAGACATAAACGTGATTACATATATGAAATTGAATCTAACGGAAAAATTCTACGTGACCACGACTCTATAAGAGACTTATGGGCAAATCACTTTTCCAATTTGTCACTACCTGACAATACCTATCTGTACGATGAGAATCATTACCAGATGGTCTTAGCAGAGGTTAAAAAACAGAGTATAGAAACCCATTCCCACTTTGATGAAGTTGTTGACAAAATTCCCACTAGAGAAGCAATCAGTAGTGCAATTAGTTCTCTCAATAAAAATAAGGCATGTGGTCACGACGGTATTGTTGCCGAGCATTTACTGTTTGCGGACACTCAAAGCAGTGTACAATTACTTGAAACTGTCTTCAAAAAAGTGTACGAGGCCGAGGAGTACCCATGCCATTTTAAACAAGGTTTAGTAATACCAATATTTAAAGGAGGGGGAAAAAGCAAAATTAGATATGAATAACTACCGTGATATAACTATAGTTCCAGTGCTTCAGAAAATCCTAGAGCAAATTATATATAATAGACTACTTATATTTTCTAAGCACATTAATTTTCCAAATCCAATGCAACAAGGTTTTAGGAATAATTGTGGCAGTATCACTGCAGCGTTTTGTATCAAAGAATCTATATGCTACTATATGGATAAAGATACTCCTGTCTATGCAACATTTCTTGATAATGCTAAGGCATTCAATACAGTCTGGCACAATGGGTTATTTTACAAGCTGTACAAACTTGGCATTAAAGGGAAGACGTGGCGCGTCATGAAAGACTCGTTTAAGGGAGTAACCAGTTCTGTTTTATTTGCGGGCAAATTGTCCAATTATTTCAATATTAAGCAGGGTGTAGGGCAGGGTCGTATCTTGTCCGCTTGGTTCTTTCTCGTTATGATAGACGATTTGATCACTGATTTAGATCACACTTTGCGAGGCCTAAATCTTGTCGATTTCCACCTGCCGTGTGTCTTATTAGCGGATGACACAACTGTAATGGCTAATTCGCATCATTCGATGCAACATCTGCTCGATACAATCTGTAATTATGCGAAAAGGTGGAGATTGAAATATAACGCAGATAAAAGTTGCAGCATCCTTTTTACAAAGAAAAGAAGAAATGATATCCCTTCTTTTCTATTCGACAAATCGCCAATTCCAGTAGTCAAAAGTAAGAAATATGCCGGCATACCTCTAAAGTACAACTTTAAACCTAACGATGCGATAAAAGAAGCATGCGATAAAGGTAAACACTTATTAAACTCTTTTTATTTTATTGGTATCAGAGACGGAGGAATGAACCCTCTAACAAGTATGAAAATCTGGAAAAGAATCATTCTACTTTCAGTCCTATATGGATGTGAATTATGGTCGAATATGACAAACACCAATATAGAAGAACTTGAGCTATGTCAGAGATATGCAGCGCGACGTATGCAAGCTTTCGATAAATATTCGCCCATAGAGGCAACGTGTAGCACCTTAGGACTCTGGTCAATGGAAGCATACATAGATAAGATGAAATTGTGCTTTTTCAACCGGCTGTGTAGGGGCGATTGGACTCTTATCTGGAAAAAGATTTTCATTTTGCGTTTATATCAGTACTTGACCAACCCAATAAGACAGATGGGGTTTATAGCAGATATTGACAAAATATTCAAGAAATATGGTATGGGAAGTGTTCTCTTAGACTATGCAGTAAGAGTACAAACCGAAGGTAAACTTGTTTGGAATCGGAATATTATTGATAATATTCAAAACATCGAAGAATCTACCTGGAATACAGATATTGAACTAAGGAGCGATTTAATTCACTTCAGAAACATTCATTTGGACTTAAAACCAAGCAGTATATGGTTTCTTGGGCGTAAATTTCCATCTATATTATGGCCTCTCTCTGAAATAGTGAAACTATATATCATGCCTGTTGGAAAAGTTATGATATGTAAACTCTGTGGAAAAGAGACTGACGACAGAGCGAAACATCTTATCTTAGGTTGTGAAAAGCTCCTTGAAGAAAGAAACGTCTTCTTTGAGAGGGTGATTGACACTTTAGAGGTGAGAGACGGGGTTAATTTATTTAATCAAGAAGACGATATACTATTGGAGACACTTCTTGGAAGCAGAGTAGATTGCTTGTCGTCTATCGACGACGATGTATGGGATAAACTCATGTTGGTAACGGCAAAAAGCATCACCTCATTTTACAATAAAATGCATGTCCTACTCTCAACCAACATGTCATAATATAACAGCAATAATAAGTAGTTAAGCTAAATAAATAAATTAATTAACTTAAAAAACAAGCAAAAACAAAAGGCCATCCTGTTGTCAAATTCCGCAATTTTGTTGTACGACAGATCACGGAGATATAATGCTCTCTGGCTCATATAACATTAGAGTGTCACCTTTTGCTATCTTTTTTCATTTGAGAATGGTTTCATGTTGTTCCACATATATATGTGTATGTGTGTGTTTATATGTATATGTGTGTTTGTGTGTAAATATATATGTGTATGCGTGTACATTTATATATAAATGTGTGTGTGTGTGTGTATGTATGTGTATATATGTATGTATGCATAAGAACATGTCATGTAGAAAGAACTACATTGAAAATTACACTTTTAATTTGTTGTTTTTTTTGTTTTTTTTTTTGTTTTTTTTTAAATATTTTTTTCTGTTGTATTTCATGATTTTGTATTATCCTGAATTTGATTAATCTGATGTAATCTCTATTGAAGAGGAAATAAAGTCAGTCAGTCAGTCAGTCATGCACACACACACACACACGTATACATACATACACATCTCCATGCACACACACACACATATACATACATACACATCTCCATGCATACACACACATATACATACATACACATCTCCTTGCACCCTCACACATGTACATACATACACATCTCCATGCACACACACACATAAGCATACGTACACATCTCCATGCACACACACATATACATACGTACACATCTCCATGCACACACACATATACATACGTACACATCTCCATGCACACACACATATACATACGTACACATCTCCATGCACACACACATATACATACGTACACATCTCCATGCACACACACATATACATACGTACACATCTCCATGCACACACACACACATACACACATACATACATACATACATACATACATACATACATACATACATACATACATACATACATACATACATACATACATACATACATACATACATACATACATACATACATACATACATACATACATACATACATACATACATACATACATACATACATACATACATACATACATACATACATACATACATACATACATACATACATACAGATGCACATACATACATACATACAAACATACATACATACATACATACATACATACATACATACATACATACATACATACATACATACATGCATGTATACATACACACACATATATATACATACACATCTCCATGCACACAAACATATACATACATACACATCTCCATGCATACACACATATGTACATACATACACATCTCCATGCACACACACATACATACACATCTCCATGCACACACACACATACATACACATCTCCATACACACACACATACACATACTTACACATCTCCATCCACACACACACATACATACACATCTCCATACACATACACATACATACATACATACATACATACATACATACATACATACATACACATCTCCATACACACACATACATACACATTTCCATACACACACATACATACACATCTCCATACATACACATACATACACATCTCCATACATACACATACATACACATCTTCATGCATACACATACATACACATCTCCATACATACACATACATACACATCTCCATACATACACATACATACACATCTCCATACATACACATACATACACGTCTAATTACATACACATACATACACATTTCCATACACACACATGCATACACATCTCCATACATACACATACATACACATCTCCATACATATATATATATATATATATATATATATATATATATATATATATATATATATATATATATATATATATATATATATATATATATATATATATATATATATATATATATATATATATATATATATATATATATTACAGGAACATGATGACACGAAAACTAAAATCCGAGCTGAATGCCCTATATCTGTTATTTGATATCGATACTAGTAAATGTAATCTTTTAACTTATTGCAGTTTATTATAAGGTGTACCAGTTCAGCTCAAAGTACAAGGAACCAAATTTATCTGGAGCGAAATACTTATTTTATCTAATGCACATGCGTGTTAATTGTAGATTGTTTTGTACAGAGAACAATGTAAAATCATTATCCAATTATTAGTGGACTTTGCCTACGATTCGGGATCAATTGGGTAATGCATGTGCCAGTTCTCTATATAGTTTGAAATATGCGAGAGTGAAAGTTTCATGCTCCACTCTTTACTCCTCATTTAAGACGAGGAGTGCACCAAAGTCATTTGAACTTGATCCAATTCCATCATCACTTCTGCTTGAGTGCTTCAAGCCAATATTGCCTTCACTAACTGATAATATTAATACATCTCTCTCATTCGGGGAATTTCCATCATTTGTCAAAACTGCCATTGTGCAGTCTCTGCTGACGAAATCAACACTCGAACAAAACGATTTAAAGAAATACCGCCCAGTTTCAACTTCAAGACAAGAACAACAATAGAAAGTAAAACTAAGGGTATTGCTTATCTGATGGCGGAATGGGGGAGGGGGCGGTATATCTGTAACATCGATATATAATCCAGCGTACATACAAGTGTGGTTTAAATGTTAACCTAAAGAAGTAAATAAAATCACCTCTACTCACAGAAGAATCTGGACATAAACGGGTCTCATAACTGACAGAACTTTATCCAACCGCATCAGCTTTAAACAGCATATAACGTTATGTGATGCAAATCCGACTCAAATATGTTTACGTCTTCTGTACAGTCTATTGTTCCTTACACACTGAAAATAGCCGGTCACAAATACACTGCAGAATAGGTGGGAATTTATGCATCAAGTAATCATATTTTACATGAAAATAGCAAGAATTTAAGGTTTAGTTTTTAAAGTGACATTTTATGGTACACCTGTACTCTAGGTCTAGTGTGTACCACATTAAATAATGTGGCATCACATCGCATTGATCATTCTGTTTTGAAAAATGATTTTGTTGTTATAAATATTATGTTTATTCGAATGTAAGCTTTTTCTTTGATTTACCATTTGTTGAAATGTACAATCTAATTTCACTAGTTCAATTTTGTTTTGATACTATATTTATTCACAACAAATGAAAAGCGCACCGTCTGTCATTATATTCGTTCTAATTTTTATCTAAATAATTTCCACTGAAATAATTACTATCTGATTAAAAGAATCTCAAAGGGGTAATGATTTAATATTAAGGTAACAAAATAACCTGCTGGGATTCTTCGGATTCTTAACACTTTTGATGATGATATATATACAATGTTTAATAATGAATGACTTGAATGAGCAATTAAATAATGAATACGTTCGTGTATATTTAAACCAAATATAGGATTATCAACATAACGACGCATAAATGTAATGATGACAGCTACAAACAAATTACTCTACAAAAGACAAACGCAAGACGTGAATGATTCACAGTGACTAAACCATGGAAAGATGGATGTAGTTTACTTAGCTAGCAAACAATGTAGATTTTTACTCGTGTAGTAAACTAAATTCACTCATAGCGAAATAATGCAAATGAAACATAACAGATATATAACTTATCGTTACAGTACCGAAAGATGCAATGGGTTTTATGAACCCCAAACTTGATTTAATGTGATTGGCGTTACAGCTTGCACCACGTAGACCTCAACACATCCGACACATGGAACGCTCGGGTCACTCTAGCCAGTCTGGACACCTTAAACGGCTCTACACTTTCGAGATGCTCCGGACACTAGATTCTGGACATCACCGGACACACCAGATACTGGACACTCCAGATACTGGACATCACCGGACACTCCAGATACTAGACACTCCATATACTGGACAATACTGGACAACCTGGACACTGGACTCCAGACACTGCACAACACCGGACAATCTGGACACTGGACATCATATACACCGGGCAGCTCTACAGCTGGGACACTCCAGATACTGGACATTCCAGACACTCTACAGCATCGGACAACACCTAACATTCTAGACATTTCCATAGACTAGACAGCTTCGTAGCTGAAGATGTGCAAATCCTTATAGTAGACCGCCGACTGACAAGACGTTTCGTAATATAAACAGCTTTACATGCGGTGAGGTATTTATACACAAATATTGTCTGTGCATTGAAGGCATTCGGTTCATCGCATCAAAGGCACTTCGCACGTCTGGCATAGGATGAACCGAACTCACTATTTCGGAATACAACACAAAATCATTAATCACCATCGGGTATGGTTTTACGCCTAAAACGAAACCAAAGTACACGAATTTAATTAAAAGAAATAAAAAGGGTTTACACAATTCCAAGACAATTAAATTCATGAAACTCGTTGAATGATGTACAGGCTAGCAAAAGATGGACATGATTCAACTCTTTTCATCAATTCAATATTAAATCATTACCCATTTGATATCCTCTGTTTATTATAACGGTATTACTTTCACATGTATAATGCACATTTCATTCGAAAATGGAATTCATCTCAGTACCTTCTATTTGAATGATCTGTAATTAAACAAATGATTAGCTTTTTAGGTTTTCGTCGAAGGATAGCGATCTCGCTTCTTGGTATTAACCTGTAGATGTCAAAGAACTATTCAATCTTATTAGCAATGCCAGACATATAAAGTGCTTAGATTCTACAATTTACGAAAATAATTCTTTATACATTTTTCTTGACGGGATTTAAAATACTTGTCAACCATTAAATACAATAGATTTAAAGTATAAAAAGCAATGTCAGAATATGAATATACTACCGTATAATATATTTTGTATAATTCTCCTTTTGTAGTTCTCTCACTCTGTATGTCTGCTCTCTCTCTCTCTCTCTCTCTCTCTCTCTCTCTCTCTCTCTCAAAATCCTTCTAGGCACATTTATGCTAGTAATGCTTTAAGGTGGTAAGATGGAAGTACTACTTATTATCATCGCACATTTGGTAAATTTTTAACGGTGATTCCATGGTCTCCAACGTTTGAACCCTTGTTTATGTTTTTCGTTTAATATTATATTCAGCGCTTGACCTGTTATATTTGGTAGCCAATATAACTGGTAGAGAAAGAACCCGGGAAATCCCAGGTAGGAACCACCGTACCCACCCCCACGGGAAGCTACTGGCAACTTTTCTCACACACCCACATTGGCCGAGCCCGAGACTCGAAATGAAGGGGACAGAGGAGTTGAGATGGCAGTGATGGTAAAGACCGGAGCTTCAGATCGATCGATTACCCAGTGCCGATCTTGGCAGCAAAGTACATATATTTGGCGTAATAAGCAAAACGAATTAGAATGTATTGCACAATTTATAAAGCGTCAAAAAGCAGGAATGCGTATGGGAAAACAAATCATTCAAACTTACATGCCTTATAAGAAGAAGTCCGAATGAACCAGAAAATACTCCTTATAATTTTAAAATACCAATAGATGGAATGTGTGTGTTGCGAAAATTTGACGAATATAAATAAATGTAGTTTTAAAACTAACTTATAAGGTATACATTTTTTTTTTTTAAATGAATTTTTGCAGTTGTAAACTATTGGTTTGTAAACGGCATGATAATGTCCCACACATAGACGAGTGCATTGTTTAACCTTTTGATATCTTTGCACAACTGTAAATGAATAGTGGATCGAAATCCAATAAAAGTATCGAAATCCTAAATAAACTGCCAAAAAGGCGCCTCACTTTCTTTATGGACTATATAAGGACATACCAAACCTGTTTATCGTCTTTATTGGATGCAATGTTTAGTGGACTATATGTGTAAAACAGAAAAGCTGACAAACAAGTCGTCAGATGAACCTGGAAGCACATGTTTTAATGGATGTCAATAACACACCAACATAAACGTTGATTGTGAAATAAATCAATTTAAAATACACAAACCTGGCAATACATGATACTTTTTCTGACATAGATGAGACATTTTTCAATATTTTCCTTATATTATATACTATCTAATCAATTCACTCAAGTGTGCGTTTTATGAAAAAAATGGTTCATTACAATGATTAAGCAACAACGCGATAAGGTGGTAAGTAATTTCTAGATAATGTATAAGCAATACGCTCGAAAAAAATGTAAAACTAATGAACACACACACACACACACACACACACACACACACACACACACACACATATATATATATATATATATATATATATATATATATATATATATATATATATATATATATATATATATATATATATATATATATATATATATATATATATATATGAATAGACTGAGAAGCAAAGTTTGATCTGACAAACGAACAAGAATTTCTCCTAACCAAATAAGCAGATAAGAAAAACATCGACTATGAAAAAAGTTATAACATTTTGCAAATAAGATAATAGCTACTAAACATGGGTAATGATCTCTAAAACAGATTGTGGAAAATGAGTAATTTAAGACAAATGCATATAACAACAGATAGGTGCATTTTCAAAATACACGTGCATTCAATGACCATACAATGTGGTATGCTGATCATAGGACTTTACAATAAAAAGCTGTATGGTGAAGGAGGAGATTCAAAATGTAAACGCAAAATTGAATCATAATAATTATCGCATTTAGTCTCTCTCTCTCTCTCTCTCTCTCTCTCTCTCTCTCTCTCTCTGAAACATTAGCAAAAACAAAATTAAACAAACTTTTTAAAGTGGAACGATTGTTTAAATATGGTAAATACTTCCTTTGGGTATTTTATTTTCTGAGTAACATTCATACACGTATATTATAATATATCAAGGGAACATCAGAACATTTTCATACCAGTGGTAAGGTGTTCTATACCGAGGGAATCTTTGAAGATCTACATTAGTGTGGAAAGGTGTTCTATACAAAGGTAATCTATACCGAGGGAAACTATGAACATTTCCATACCTGTGGTAAGGTGTTCTATACCAAGGGAATCTATGAACATTCACACACCCGTTGTAAAGTGTGCTATACCTATAGAAGTGCTGAACATTCATCCACCCGTTATTAATTGTAATATATCAAGAAATGTTCTGCCTGTTCAGCCGAATGTTTCAGATTTTGTAGGTGAGACTTAACGTGTTAATCAATGGGTATGTTTTAATTCAAACAGTTGGCTGAGATACTACTTTTATCAAGTTCTGAAAAATTTCAGTTAAAAAACCATTAAACGCTGATTTCTTTATAAAGGTCACACGTTTTTATAAATGTATGAAGCATGATTGTAGTTTGTAGTGACGTCATGCATGAAAAACGTAGATACATGTTAATTGAAACAACATGTTTTGTAGGATACACAAAAACTGATCTATGTGGAGTAACCTTTGAACATCAAAGAGCAATAAAGACGTGAAATTAAAATGTAAGATCAATAACCTCGACTTTGTCATGTTATATTTGATGTTGTGATTCTTTTCATAACATGAACTTGGCATTTGTTTGTTCAAAATTTAACAAATTAATATGTGTGACCACACACACACACACACACAATCAATTTAATGAACAAAATTAACAAAAGAAGAGCACTGTGATTTGGAGTTTTAATGTAGCTTTTGAAGTTTGCTTCGTCATATCGCTACGATGCCTGCAGTGTGGCAGTTTATCGTGATGTCTAACTCTAACACTGGGGCATCATGCCGCATACATGTAGGATGAGTCCCACCTAGTCACATTGATATTGACACGAGGCCGACCAGTTCTAACACTAACCTCTTAATGCTGAGCGAATTGCGAGGCAGCCGTTAGTATAGGGGGTTGGAACACACGACCTGACCTCCCGCATCCGCGGCGGACGCTCTAACAACTTAGCCCAAAAATTAAGGGTAATGCGTTCAACATCCTTAAATACTTATATGGCGTGTAATAATATGAATCAAAATATGCAACTTTTATAACTCATACAATAGGCGCGATATGTCCAGTATAGTGATCAAAGCATATAAAGTGTGATAAAATAATACTACAGGAGGTAGTTCAGCTAGCAGTCGCTGTACAAGTTGCTAAATCTTCTGAGAAATCGGTTGAGTTTAAAACCATTACCATAGATTTAAGATGGGCGTCGAAACAAAATCTTTACCCTGCCCTTTTCACCACACTCATCTCTTACATCTGAACAGATTTTCTATTATTAATATATATTAATCGTAGTCGTAGGCTGCAAAATAAATATGGCAAAAAGAAAGAAAAAATCACCCCTTCCCCTTTCTATGACTGGTACACTAGTTTCCACAATGTAGTAAACCAAAACCATTTAAGATTGCTAACGGTGCCCATGCTACAGAGTGGAGGTTGAAAGTGTTAATCTGAATGACGTAATAGAGTTATAACTCCAAGATAAAGATATAATAACACACCCAGATATAAGAGGGTAGGTCAACGAAACAAATTTGCAATGTAAACGATTGCCTTTTTTCAATATCATAAAGTTGAGCACAAACAACAAAATGTATTTCAATTCACCTTGAAAAGTCCAATCTCGTGCATTTTCGAATTGCTAAGAAACTGCCGATTGGTGACAGCCAAGAACACTTTGTCACCTGTCGTCAAACACTCTAATTTCTGTATGTTGATGTTATGTTCGATAGACTGGCTAGCGAATGTGCATTGAATCGTGACTATTCTAATTATGCTACGATTAGTCTCAGGAGGTGATCTTTTGTACAGGTTTACAGAGAGTGGAAACTTCTCATTGGTTTGTATGTTATCAAGGCCATTGGCTTTGTTAGGGTTGATGTATTGAACCATTGCGTAGATGTAGTAAACCCCAGTAAGCGGTATTTGTATTTCTGTATCATTCTTGGGTTTGTCCCAAAAGTTGTAAACGTTTGTCGGGTCCTCCAAATTTCATCTGATCATCTCGCCTGGACTATACAGTTCGATTTTTAACCATAAACATATTTTTGAAATAACTTTTCTCGTGCGTAATGGTATCTACACAATATTTGATTATTTTATACAAAACAAGTACCCATACAGAGAAAAGAAAAAGTATATCCATTCAAAGAGGTAAAAACATTGAATATAATTCCATTTTGAATGATGGATAGTAAGCTAACATTATATTGAAGGCAATGTCTGAATATTTACATGCCGTAATGTCTCTCCGTGTCTTTTGCTGTCTTGTGCAAGATACGAAAAACAAACTAGATTCATTCATGATTGTACACATGTATGAATACATACATACATACATACATACATACATACATACATACATACATACATACATACATACATACATACATACATACATACATACATACATACAAACATACATACATACATACATACATACATGGAGTCCGCGAGTGGCCGAGTGGTCTAAA
The DNA here is from genome assembly GCA_030141615.1 of Unio pictorum. NCBI lineage: Eukaryota > Metazoa > Mollusca > Bivalvia > Unionida > Unionidae > Unio > Unio pictorum. Next base: position 5,631,161 of record JARLTB010000046.1, read on the forward strand.
GCACTCACCGTTACAGATCACTTCCGTCTCACCTCTTTCTGCGTGGATTTGAATATCGGGCACGAACAATGTGGGTGCGTGAGAATGCTTGCTACTAGCTGATCGTGGTCGGTGGTTCTTTTCAGGGCTTTCCCGGCATCTCCTGAGACCGAAATACGAAAGGGCAAGTTTGTGTTTTGGGGTATACTAAGATAACCTATAGTAAAAACATCAAACGTTGTTTATTCTGCACCCACAGTCTTGTTTTACTTTAAATAATTTGAGTAGTAATTAAATAAAGAGTTAAGAGGTTTTCACATTAAATTCATTCTAAAAAAGAAACAATATCTACAGCAATCTAATACTGAATGATGGCAAGGCCATGCATTTGAAATAAATCATACAAACATTTACTATTAAACAAATATGTACATCGCACTTCCCCCAACCCAAGAACATTACAGTAGGAGTTAGCCTCTGGATTAATGTTTTCAATAAAATGATTATCTCTAACATTGTCAAATATTTTACGTATTTGGCATTGCAAATTGCAGATATTGATAACAAGGTTTTTGGAGAGATATCTAAACTAGCCATTGGTATGTAATCTTGCTAGTCTCGCTTGGGCTGAAATTTTTTAACAAGAGGGAGAACCTTTTCATTAATGAAGGCAATGCTCTGGTATTATCCTACCGTGCAAAATGTCTCTTGCTGGAGGAAAACAATGTATTCATATGTTTTAGCTGTTCGTTCTGGTAATAACCTTTGTCATAGTTATAGACTGGGTTGGTATGTTTGAGCAGTTAGTTTGCGTGGTGTTTTCTTCATCGAGTGGACCGTTTCATGACCGTCGAGTCCTTCCTTTTATGTAGAAGTTTAGTCAGTGGTTTGGTGTCCTGTCCACTGGAGTTGAATAATAGAAGCCCTGCATGTACGGACTCAATTGTAGGAACTGGGATTTGAACAAATAGAGATCTCGTGTTTCCCATTTTCATTTGGCTATATGTCCATTACTATACATACGTGCTACTAGGAATTCTATTTTTTACACTCTTTAGAACACTCAATTTTAGCTTATCATTTCTGAAATAATCTTTGCAATGAACCCTTTTGGGTCGTGAAACAACGCATAAATAATCAAGTTAAGTTAAGCCTGTTGTCTCAATCAGTTTTATGCATCCAAAATTTCAATTCATTGGCATTATTCAATTCATTATCACCATTATCATTGCCTTTAAACCAAAGATCCTACGAACGTTGTAAAAGGGAGATAGTAGGTAGCACGTGTTCGTCTATTCCGTACTAAAATGATAATATCGCTTTCAGGCGATTGTGGTTCTTATGCTCAATATTTATTCCTGTCTTTTTATGGGTAAGTACCTGGACTTATCTGTCCATGACAAATCTGTCATAATCGATGTATATGCGAATACGCTCTATATATTGTGTCTTGTATACTCAAGACGTGTTGCTTTCGTGCTCAAAACTGCAAATGCGTCTACTGGATACAACATGTTGGGTACCCAGTTTATTAATTTGCTTGAGTACAATTTTCTGCTGAGTGTTTTCTCTTTTAATTTTCCAAAACAACCTTTCGATATGCTTCATATATCATGCCGTTACAACCTTGGCATGTTTGATTTTAGGTCAATGTATGAGCTCATATACGTCACGTTCTCCTGAGCAAACGTCCCTATTGCAGGTCTGATTTGTAGAAGTGTTGACAGACCGGAACCGATTCGTGTGGCCAGCAATGTGACAGATTTAATTGATTGCACCTGCTGCTTTCTTCAATGACTGACCAAACACTATATCAATGTCTTCCGATGCTTAATTTGATAGCCAGTATCTAAGCTGCCAACGATTGATGTCATAGTGTCTGCATTTGACGCAATTGCCTTTTTAAAAGTATCTTTATTAAAGTATCTTCAAAAATAGTTTCGTATCCATGTCGAATGCTTAAAATAATGTAAAAGCAAAAGTATTGAATTCCATGTGTACTTGAGACCATACAACAATTGCTTGTCGAATAAGTTACGAATTTACTGGATCATCTCACTCGATGTATATATATGCAAAGTCATGTCATATGATACACATACTACGAACAGTTACTTTGAGGGTTCTTGCTAGGTCCGTTAAACTTATTCATTCAGTACATCCATTTCGTTTCAATTAGCTTGTTCGGTCACACCAAGGTCTTGCAGGCTGATACTTCTAATGCAAGACTCTTGTATCCCATTACCAATAGTTACTATATATCTGATTCCATTCAGAACGACAGTGTATCTGCAGTCTGCATTGTCAGCAAACGATCTGCTATCAGCTTTCTCCATGAGTGTGTTTACGATCGTGGATGAAATCTGGGTAATTGTGGGAATGGTTGAGTTTTTCTCATTTGTTACAGATATTATAACTTCAGAATCCTGAGAAACGAAGCCATGTACAACATAAGACGCCATCTGTAATAATAATAATAATAATAATAATAGTAATAATGATGATGATGATGATGATGATGATGATGATGATACTACTACTAATATATTTTTAAAAAAATCACTATTACTTCGATACATGATACAAAAAATCACAGGATCAATGTGGAGTGATGAAAATTGAATACATTATATATGGTAATCGTTGTAAAAAATTATTAACACGTAACATACATTGTCATTTAAATGCACCAGAAAAAGAAAAGAAACATGGCTAAAATATTGATGCAAAAAACCATTTCCTTTATATTTCAAGTTTTGTAGTCTACGTTGTAAACGCCGTAGACGTGGTTGCGTTACAATATGTCGTCCACGAACATAAGCCTCCATAAAATGGTGGGAAGAGCTGAGACACGTTTTTTCCGTGATATCCACTTTCTGAACAAAGCACGCAAACCAAAACAAAATATTTAAATAAAAAATTATAAAGTCTTTGTGTCATTTTCATATTATGAAATAATCCTTAAAACATTCATATTTTACCTTTATGTGCATACATTAACCGAGCTGTCACTTCATTTACTTGAGTTTTAAACACTTTACATAATACTAAGGGTGTTAGATCCTGAAGTAATTCATGCTTTTGTAATAAAGAATCTACCCTGCAGATGATCATATTACACACATTGTCTACAGGTCTACCAATTTGAAGCGACATGGAACCAGGTCTCCTGACATCAATTTAAAGTCATCCTGACGCAAGTAGTCATTCCAGTCAAAACAATGAAACGTTGACGACTAATTCACCATAGAAGCAACTGAAGTAAACCCTACACAATAGTTTAAAGACTATCCATTTAACACAGACAAACCAAGTTATTAATTTATGTTTGTGACATATACTTTATTATCTCACGCACTTTTTGAATTTATTTGCTTAAGCGTAAAATTAAGCAACCTCAGCTTACAAATCTTTATTAACACTTTGATGGGGAATATGACCGGGAAGTGAATGACTGTTAAACGTGTAAAATACATAACATAAACGAGGAAATACATACATACATACATACATACATACATACATACATACATACATACATACATACATACATACATACATACATACATACATACATACATACATACATACATACATACATACATGGAGTCCACTCTTCAGAATTTGAAGATGTACACAAATGTAATATTTTTATATTTTTGCAAATAACAACGCGAACCGAAAATATCCTTCTTAGAAGAGACGTTTGGTCACCCAAAAATATAAATTTCTTAACTTGTTTGGTGTTTGTGCGTGTCTGTGTGTGTGTGTGTGTGTGTGTGTGTGTGTGTGTGTGTGTGTGAGAGAGAGAGAGAGAGAGAGAGAGAGAGAGAGAGAGAGAGAGAGAGAGAGAGAGAGAGAGAGAGAGAGAGTTACCTTGTCACCTTTAAAATCATCTAAAGTTATTTGCTACCCATGCTGTGCCGTACTGACAACTTACTACTACTACACAGATGAAACATAATGCTCTATTGGTATTAAGTTTGAGAATTGTAAATACTCTAACCTAGAATGTATATATAGTGTGCAAATTTCCGGGGAATGAATTCTACAATATAACCTAAGCACGGTTCTACATTATGACCTGAGGTGCTCACTCATTGTAATATGAATGATGTAAGGCTCAGTTCCGTTAAAATTGTAAATACTCTAACCAAGAATGTGTATATAGTGTGCAAATTTCCGGGGAATGAATTCTACAATATAACCTAAGCACGGTTCTACATTATGACCTGAGGTGCTCACTCATTGTAATATGAATGATGTAAGGCTCAGTTCCGTTAAGATTGTTAGTATTGATTTTATGTAAGTCGATAGCCAACGTCAGCCGAGTCCGTTCCGGATTATAACTATAATAAATAAAAAAATAAATTGTAAAAATTTTTAAAAAAAGCTTACGTTCTTTTCGCTACAAAAATACAAAAAGTAAATAAATATATATTTTTTAAACATGCATAATACCAGAAGTAATTTTGGAATATATAATTCCAGAAGTAATAGCCAAGTTGGACGGGAAATTCATTAGGTCCCCAAAATCTGTACTTAACAAGATCCGAAAAGCTGAGCAACGTTGACTTTAACGATTTCGCACTTTTCAGCCTTTCACATGTATTTACCATGCACACATTCTATAAGGAGGTATATCTACCTGAGCTTGTTATATCAGGTACGATATATATTATCTACGAGAGCGTTCTGGTGACCTACGTGGTTGAAGAGCAAAAGGTCGCTGGAAATAAGAGGTCGCTGGTTCAAATCCCGACTTTTTTAACGTAAATTTGTTCTAAAACATTCTAGAATATCATGTGATCCCTTCCTTTGTTTACGTAAAAACAGGTATATAAATTATGTTTTGGAGCGAACTATTTAGTAGAACTTGGGCTGTTAGAATATTAAGTTGTGTCGTTTTGAGTTAATTTAAATTACCTTGTGTTGGAAATTATTTCAATTCGTTTGGATTCAAAAGGGTTTATTTTGTTATTTATCGGGAAAAGAATTGTGCTCATATAAATTTATTATCAAGAACTGACTTCATCACCCTTGACATCGTCTTTCATCTTGGATACTTCACTAAGATTCGAACATGGAATTATTTGGACATTTTATTACCAGAACTTTTGCAATTTCTCTAGTGGATAATATTTTGAATTATTTTTGGATTAATTTTGGAATTGATTCTTAAAACCGTAAGTTTATTTTTCTTTTCTGGAAAATATTTGTGCTCAATAAATTGTTTATTAAGTTTTTACAAGCTTGTCATTCTCACTCTTTCTATGTTACTGTTTATTCGAGCCTAAGCACATAACAGGTGCGTAAGTAGGTAGGTATGTAGGTAAGTATGTATGTATGAATGTAGGTAGGTAGGTTGGTAGATAGGTAGGTAGGTAGATAGGTAGGTAGGTGTATAGGCACAAAATTATCCCGCACTAAGAGTAGCTTACTGTTTAATTAGGATTGCTTTTAAACATTTTCCATTAATAGTGCTGCACAATCAAACAAACGTCATCATGTCAACACGGAACTGTCAAAAAACTATCCGAGCTTACTTGGTAATGGTTCATAAGAAAGTGGTCTTTACGTTAGGTCATTTTCCCCAGTATCAGGTATATGAAAACAGCGATGATAAACAGACCATCAATGCAAGTATTAGCAAACTGTTATATTACTGATAATCCATAGACACAAACGTCAATTGTGCGTTAATGAATTGTGTAAATTAATACTAATAAAAATGATAATATTCATCTTCATTGATTTTATTTAAGTGTGTATATTTTGCAACCTATATAAAGGGTTCGTTGAAATTAATCAGCATTACGGTTTTAGTTAATTAATATGTACCAAAATTGCGCATTTTACTTGTTAATATGTATACAGATTCTGTTTTAGGGCGATAATATTTGAGTCGAGGAATTAAGTTTTATGATTATCGATGTATAGAAATGTTCCTGTGCGAGGCATGAGCTGGTTAATTAGAACTGGTTTTCTATAATAACTTTAATCTACAATTTAATCTACAATCTATAACTGGTTTCTCTGTTGCCTAAAACAACAATACACCTCCTAAAAAGAAAAAAAAAACGGCACAAGAAACAAAACAAAAAAGCCAGATAGTGTTTGTTATTTTCATATTAGCCACAGTGTAAAAAGAAAGTATCAGAGCAAGGTGCTGTTGTAATGACAACAATCTTTATTACAAAGTGCGGAATTCAATAACATGAAAACGCTACATAGTTACAATATAATTAGAGTTACGTACATTCATTTCTTGAATTCAATTAATAAAAAGGCCTTACATATTTTCGCTGGTGACAAATTTCTTGAGTTTTCAAAATAATTGAAATATTTTTCGGTATATTATTAGAACGATGAGTCAAGATACAAAATACAGGATATATGGAATTGATTCTGAAGTTGCTAACAACCACCCACTTAATTAAACATCAGAACGCCTATAAAACACAAATCCCATAACACTCTTGCTTGTCCCACAATCAACCTCGCTTCATTCTGTGCTCGTGGTCTTTTCATTCTATCTATCTATCTATCTATCTATCTATCTATCTATCTATCTATCTATCTATCTATCTATCTATCTATCTATCTGTCTATCTGTCTGTCTGTCTCTGTCTGTCTGTCCGTCTGTCCGCCCGCCCGCCCGCCCATCCATCCATCCATCCATCCATCTATCCATCAATCTATCTATCTGTCTGTCTGTCTGTCTGTCCGTCTGTCCGCCCGCCATTCCGCCAGCCCGCCCGCTTATCCATCGATCGATTGATCGATCTGTCTATCTGTATGTCCGTCAGTCTGTCCGTCCGTCCATATCTATCTATCTATCTATCTATCTATCTATCTATCTATCTATCTATCTATCTATCTATCTATCTATCTATCTGTCTGTCTGTCTGTCTGTCTGTCTGTCTGTCCGTCTGTCTGCCCGCCAGTCCGCCAGCCCGCCCGCTTACACTGGACAACAAATTTTTACAAAAGTCATGTTACTGAAATAAAATTAGTCAATTCTTATCAATTTTTATGTGCTGAACACGAATATGACAGTCAAATTGCAAAATTGGCTCTAGTTTTTTTGTAATCTGCAAGAAATTAATGTTTACATAACGAAATGCATTCCAATAGTAAAAGGTCAACTGTAATAGCCTACCTATAAAAAATCAAGTCATTGACTACATCTTAGGTTTCTTCGCCTGTCTCTTGTACAGCTGTTCGGGAGCATCTCTGAGGAGTGTCCAGCAGTAGTCAGCCAGCATTGTAGTGGACCATTTTCCCAGGTATCTTTGTTCCATTGTTGCGATATCTTGATGAAAACGTTCGCCGTGTTCATAACTAAAAATACCACAGTTGCTAGGAAAGAAATCCAAATGGGAATGAAGGAAGTGAATCTTTAGAGACATATTGCAGCCAAGTTTCTTATACTTCATCAACATGTCTTCTACTAGTTCCTTATAGTGTTCTGCCCTAACATTTCCGAGGAAGTTTGTAGAAACTAGGCGAAAAGCATTCCATGCTTGTTTCGCGTCACCTTCCAGCAAGTTGTTGAACCGGTCATCTTCGAAAAGCTCTCGAATCTGAGGACCCACAAAAACTCCCTCTTTAATCTTTGCTTCGCTGAGTCGAGGGAATTTTTCATGCAGGTATCGGAATGCTGGCAAAGTCCGGTCAATGGCTTTCACGAAGTTCTTCATCAAACCTAGTTTGATGTGAAGGGGTGGTAGCAAGATTTTCTGAGCCTCAACCAGAGCTGGGTGTTGGATATTCTTCTCTCCAATGGCTACATTCTGCCTGTGAGTCCATTCCTTCCTCATGTAGTGCATTTCCCTTGCTCGGCTATCCCACTCGCATAAGAAACACATGTATTTTGTATATCCTTGCTGCAGTCCCATTAAAAGGGCAACTACCTTCAAATCACCACAGAGGTGCCAGCTGTACTTGTTATACTCAATGGAATTCAGTAGCTGCCTTAAGTTATCGTATGTCTCTTTCATGTGGACAGCATACGCTACTGGAATAGATGGAAGAATGTTTCCATTGTGCAAAAGCACAACCTTGAGACTCAGTTTCGAAGAGTCCACAAATAGTCTCCATTCTTGTGGGTCATGAGTGATTTTTAAAGCATTCATGAGGCCCTCAATATCGGAACAGAATATCAGATTACTTTCCTTTCTGAAGAAAGGCTCCAATTGCTGGTGGCGCTTTCGATATGCAGTAATTGTGACATCTTCTTCTAGAAGATTCCATTGTTGGAGTCTTGATCCTAGCAATTCTGCCTTGTTCTTTGATAAGTCCAAATCACGAATCAGGTCATTTAGTTCTTCCTGTGTTATTCTGTGTGGGGTTGATGATGCACCACAGTGAAAATCTGGATCACTGCATGCTGATGGACCAGGAGAAGAACAGGTAGACTCACCTTTGTCTTCGTCAGATGAATCAAGAGAATATTCTGCTGGAGGTTCTGGAATAGGAAGTCCCTCACCATGTGGAACTGGTCTCAATGCAGACGGAATGTTTGGGTAGACTATTCTCGACTTCTTTCGCTTCGTTATTCCGCCGGAAAGAGGAGGAACCAAGCAGAAGTAACAGTCATTTAGGTGGTTGCTTGGCTCTCTCCACACCATTGGGACTGCAAACGGCATTGACGACCTTTTGCAATTCAACCACTGTGAAAGCTGTGTTGTACATGTAGCACAGCATATATGCGGAGCCCAAGGCTTGTCTTGGGCACCAACCTTGCATCCGAAGTAAAGATGATATGCCTTCTTCACTTGAGAATTGATACTTTTCTTCTGGTTGGCAAATGTCACTTCCCCACAAATATAGCAAAAATTGTCCGCGGTATTAACACA